>LPNX010212261.1:817972-887042 GCA_001517045.1 Pseudotsuga menziesii | reverse complement strand
GCAAGACATGGGACACAGGTAAACCCGGGTGGGATTGATCTCGTGACCTCCAATTTACAAACAACTTCATTACAACGGAACCGCCAATGAGCCACACCCATGCGGCTGGGGTAATAATAAATCTTTTGATCAATTTATTTCCGAATTTTATAATTTGAAAAAGGGAGAATGATGAGCCAATTACTAAATTTAATTGGAGGTTTCAAATTTTTTATATTAGTATGCCTACGGAGATCAAACCTTCAGAAAAACTTGCTCTGGTATATTATGTTATGGCTCAACATTCAGATCTTGTCTTTTTCCTGTTAGAAATAAAATCATCATCTTTAAGACAATTGTTTGAGGATGCAAAAGGAGTGGAGGAGAATATCCGAGCTTGAAAAATGCTTCAAGATCAGGCTCATGTTGAAGATATACAAGCTTATGAACAGGAAGAAGAACGTAGGTATCATTCGGATTTAAGACAGTGTTCTTCATCATTTTCAGATTTTCATATGAATAAGGATATAAATGACGCTTGTGTTGATTCTTCATATTAGTTTGCTGACTTTTTCGATGATAATATACTTTCTATGGATTATAGTATAAATTTCTTAGTTCCTGCTATGAGATTATCATGTTATCAAGAAGAATTTGCTGCTCTTCAACCTCTTACTATTGATATAAGAGATAAGTTTCCATTCTTTACTTATGGTCACTTTCAGAATTTTATTTGTTCAAGTTTTGATCAAGGGTTTTATTTAAAGGTCGAGAAGCAGTTTGAAAAGCCCTTGGTTTCCATTCTTGATCCAAAGTTTAAAAAGAACAGTAATGGAGACGAAGAGAATGCTTCACTTTATGATGAATATAATGAAGACATTGAAGTTTTAAATAAAAAATTTCATGATCCCGTGGCTTCTTGGATGGAGTTGTATTTTTCAAATGTTTCTAATGCTCCATCTTTTGGCATACTTCCTATTTCTAGTCATAACTATTAGCTTCCTACAGACTCTTTATTGCATTTATCACATCTTTTGTGGGTTTTCTCAAATAGTAGCATGCATGGAATTATGATTCTCAGTCAAATGGTTTCTTGGCTTCACTGGAAGTATGATTACACTTGATTGGGTTGTTTCCTCCGATTAGAAGTAGGAGTAAATAGTAGAATAACCTTGATATACGAGCATGTAGATTCTTTTTAGTATGCTGGTTTATAGCAGTATTTTGTCATTTTAGAGGTATGTGTTGAGAGTTTGAGAAAGTTGTAGAGATTTGGTAAATGACTCCATCACCCAATGAATAAGGCACAAGGTCTACAGGTTCTTGAAGCCTCATAAGGAGGACTTCATCCCGCAGCAAGAGCCAGATGTTATAATTAGATCTTGTTCTTAGTTTATATGTTCTTTTTGTCCTAGTTTTCAACCGTTGGTTTAAAATGATTTTACATTTTATGTTGATTTTAAGAATTTTTTACAATCAATAATGTTGGTTGGATTTAATGCTTTTAATGGTTGAATTATTTCATTATTTTAGTTTTAAGGTTTGTCTTTTGGGCTTATTAGTTAATATGTACATATTTAAGATTTCAAAAACTTATAATAAAAGTTTATTCCAAGTTTTGATTTATAATATAACTCTCATTTTTGAGTTCTTTGTCAAATATTTCATGAGGAGATTCCTGTAGCAGCTCTGTTTTTCCTGTTTTTGTCATTGTCATTGGGAGTAGATTATGAGGAGATGGAAACGAATTTGGGAAAACCAAAAGAGGTTTTTGTCCACAACAGAATCATTCACAAAAAACTCTCTCAGTTTTGTAACAACCGTTATCCTTTGAGATATTCAAATTCATCTTTGTGGCTTATTTTCAAGGTTTGAATTATTTAATAATTTCTTGTTTTAGTCATAAGTTTGCAGAACCCATTCCGATCACTTGAAGAGGAATTTTGAAAACCCAAGAGAGTTTTGTGTTCATAACATATGCATTTAAAACAACCTCTCTCATTTTTTTCATAGGTGTCCCGGATCGAGAGATATGAAAGCGTATTTGAGACCCAAATTTTCAGAAATTCGCCAAATTTCCCCAAATTCAATTTGTTATTTTTGGGTTAATTGTCTTTAAATATTTTGAGTTATCATGTAACTAATTGATGTAACTGTTTCAAATTTAGACCTAGAAGGTAGTTATGGAACTACTTTACCTTTGTAATAATAAAAGGAAGACAAACATACAGTTTTGTGGTGGGATTTTTCACTTAAGAAGAGGCTTTTGGAGCTTTGGTTTCTCAAGCTAGCATTTATAAATCTTATTTAAGTGGATGACTATTATTGATTATATATAAAATGATAAGCCCTTTTACCTGTAGTTTACAATTTCATTTCCTGTTTAAAGGCTTATTCATGTAAATGCTTGTAGCCTGTGGGTGGAATTAGTATTTCATGTGTAATGTTTATGGCTTATTGGGATATGTTTAATCCCTAGTTTATCCAACTTGCATGATTCAGTTCTATATTAGCTTGTGGATGTTTATTTCCTCCTTGCTGATGAAGTTTTTAAAACCAAAACCCTTAAAACCAATTTTATTTTAATTTTATTTGAGATTGTGTTGGCTTGTTCTTCTAGTAGTCTAAGAACAATTTCTGGCACTAACACTCCCTACCATAATTCCATTACTGAAACTAAAATGACAGGCACTCTTCAAAGCAACTTCCACCATATGCAAATATTGGTCATGGCCTATTGTTAGTGTGGAAATTGAACCCAGTGATAGATTAATTTTACTCACAACAATTAACAATTGATCATGCAAAATCACTCACAAAAGAGGCTGAAATTGGAGCTGAACACTAAATTATATTAACTGAGTGTACAATAGCCAACTCTATAATAACATAGGCTGATAAATAAATAGAATACATCAAATATTTGAATGCATGAGGAGCAAATCAAATCTAGCATAAAGCAGGCTTACTAAAAATAAGCAAATCCCCCTTAGGTGTAAAAAGTTGATCCCAAATCTGTCATGGAGCTTACGAATTGGAAAAATGGATTAGGAAAGCTAAAGAGTGGTGGAATGGCAGCTCATACATTCTTTCACATGGAGAAAAGAGAGGAGGATGTGTAGGACAAAAAACTAGTCAACCTCACCTAGTCTAGTTTTTCCTTTTGCCTTGAAACACTAAAAAAGTAGGGAGTAAAGCAGAAAAAGCAGAAGGGCACCTAGGAGGCTAGGAATAAAGCATAATTGATTCCTTTAGCTCTCCCATGCACTACATGAGTCAAATAAGTCAAGTTTGACCATTATGGATAGGTAAATGACAACTTGCACAAGGTGGGACACATGAACTAGGCTAATAAGACAAAAATAATTAAATTAATGTCTAAGTGGGTAAACTATGGGTTGATTATTCTAACACCCCCCCTTAAGCCTGACTTATGAGTAATATATCAAAAAACTATAGGGCCTAGCAACAAGGCTTAGTCACCCTTTACATACTGCATGTCCATTTAAACAAGGAAAGAGGCAAAACCAACTTGGGAAAATCCTCCCTTAAACATGGAATGTAAACAAAATTGTAGAATATTGTCTTCACTCATGCTTCACAGCATGATCAGTAATTCCCAGCAGTTATTTGAGATTGCTGAAGGTCTTCTCACAAAATTCTTTGGTAAAGATATCAGCTACTTATTCTGAAGATGAACAGAAGAGTAGGTGAATGGTGCCATCATGCACAAGTTCTCTGATGTAGTGCATATGGATCTCAATGTGTCTGGTTCTCTGCTTCTGAACTGGATCTTTGCAAATTCGAATGGTACTTTGGTTATCACAGTAGATGGTAGTTGAGTACTCTGGTTCGAAGCCACACTCTCCAAGTAATCCCTGCAACCATAAACATTGAGTTGCTGCATTAACAACTCCTCTGTACTCTACTTCTGTAGATGAGAGTGCAATGGCACTCTGTTTCTTGTTTGACCAGCTGATTGGCCTTTCTGCAAGCATGAACACATATCCTGATGTGGACTTTCTGTTTGTGCTATCACCTGCCCAATAACTGTCAGTAAATCCAATCAAATCAAGTTCAGATTTTGCTTTATAGAAGATCCCATGTGTCCTTGTTCCTTGAACAAAGTTAAGGATCCTTTTGGATGCTTTCCAATGGATATCCTGAGGCTGATCCATGTATTTAGAAGCCACACTCACTGCATAACAAATATCATGTCTAGTATGTGTCAAATACAACAAACATCCAATCAATTGCCTATACAGTGTATTGTTTACCATAGGTGAAGAATCAGCTTCTTCCAGCTTCACTCCTGAAAGGAAAGGAGTTTTGCTTGCTTTGCAATCCTTCATTCTGAATTTGTTCAGCAAGTCCAAGGAATATTTGGACTGGTGCACCTTGATTCCAGCTTTGGTTTGAGCTATCTTANTGGTCTTATAGACCCACTTACACTGGACTAACTTTCTTCCTGGAGGAAGATCCACTAGCTCCCATGTGTTGCTCTTCTGGAGTGAGCTGAACTCCTCCTGCATGGATGTTTGCCATATTGGATCTCCTACTGCTTCTTCATATGTTTGAGGATCAGACTCCACCATCAAATAGCATTTTTCAGCAAACATAGGATCCTTCATGCACAGACCACTCTCAAATTGAGATCTAGTCCTCCTTGGGTCATTGGGATCCCCAGCTAACTCTCCTGCTGCATGTAGTGTCTTGGCTGCCCATTTTGGCCTTGTAGGGATGTTAGGGTCTATAATAAACTCATCTCCATCAGACAAATCAGAATCAGCATGTTCAACAAACTCTTTACTTACTTCTTGAGGTTCAGGTGGTGAAGAGGCTTCACCAACTTCCACTGCTGCAAGGGGTTCTTCTTCAAACTGAGCACACCTTTCAATGAAGGCTTTGTTTGTGCTCAAATTTATCAACTTGTACCCTTTTGAATATTCATAGTATCCAACAAAAATACACTCTTGGATTTGGGGCTGCAAATCCTTCCTCTTCTCTGTCGGGATTCTAGCCCAAGCCTTTGAGCCAAAAATCCTGAAATGGGTCACATCTGGCTTGTGCCCACTCCATGCTTCAAAGGGAGTCATGTCATCAAGTTGTTTGTGAGGCACCCTATTCTGTATATATGCTGCACAGTTGATAGCTTCAGCCTAGTACTTTGGTGGAAAATTTTTGGCCTCCATCATGCATGTTGCCATCTCCTTTAGTGATCTGTTCTTCCTCTCAGCAACACCATTTTGTTGTGGTGTGTAAGGGATAGAATGATGCATCTGAATACCTGCATCTGCACAATAATTAATAAACTCAGACTTGACATACTCACCACCATTGTCATATCTGAGGACCTTGAGTTTCCTCCCAGACTGGTTCTCAACCAAATCCTTAAAGACTTTGAATAGGCCAAAAACTTCAGACTTGTGTTTCAGGAAGTAAACCTAGCAATACCTGGAAAAGTCATCAATAGAAGTCAATGCATATTTTTCCTGACTCATGGACATATGAGGGAATGGGATAGCAACATCACTGTGGATCAGCTCGAGGGGTGCAGAGGTTCTCTCATGACTAGCTCTCTCAAATTTATGCTCTGGGTGTTTTCGTAGGATACAACCTTGGCAGACTCCTTTGGAAAATTTTATCTTGGGAAACCCTATGACCATCTCTTTTTCACTAAGATTAGAAAGATATTTGTAGTTTAGGTGTCCAAATATTTCATGCCAAAGCTTGCTGGATTCATTAGCATGAATGAGAAGAGCAGAGGGGTTTGAGTAGGGTAGGAAGTGTGAGAACATGTATACCTTTTGAGCATGATTTGCAACTCCTTTTGCAATGACTCTACCACTTGAGATCTCTGTGATCTCAAATTCATCAAGGGAGAATATGACTTTCTTAGGATACCCAGTGTGGGTCATCTGGTACACTGACAAGAGGTTGGAGGCAAGACCAGGCACATACAAGACATTTCTAAACTGACCATGATCAAGATCAATCCTCCCTTTGCCCAAATTTTCAGTGAGAGAGTCATCTCCCAGTACTATAGATGGTCCTTTCGACTTGTCAAGTGAGGAGAAGGCCTCCTTGGTCGAAACCATGTGTCTTGAAGCTCCAGAATCAATGATAAAACTGGGTGAGCTTGATGTGCGAGAAACCAATGCATGAACTCTCTCTCTGTCATCTGAACTTGATCCTCCTTCTCTCTTCTTTGAGCTGTCTGGAAGGGAGATTCCATTCTTCTCTAGGAGTTGGGTCAGCATGTCTATTTGCTTCTTCATACAAGAGATTTCAGTGTGATTGCCCTTATTGTAGTATGCGCACTTGCTCATTTCACCTTTGTTTTTCTTCTTCTGGTAGTTCTTCTTGGAACCTTGTGGCTCCTCCGAAGACTGTTTCTTGTCTCTCTTTTGCTCAGGTGGATTTTTAGATTTATTTTTGCTTTTTGAGTCCACCTTCGAATCTCCAGCAATCAAAGCTTCATCTTTGTATGGTTTGATGGTGCCCATCATCACCAGCTTGTCCTGTTCTTGTGTGAGAGATTCCATGAAATTTGCAAGGCTAGGCATCTTCCAGGTTCAAGCTATCAGTTTTGTGGCATAGAAGGTCAAAAAAAACACTGAATAGTCAGGGCCTAGCTTTGAGAGGATGGCCAGGATGAGCTGATCATCTTTCTTTTCGATCCCACACTGTTTCAGCTGCAAAACTAGTGCTTTGAACTTGGAGAAATATAGCTGTAGGGATTCAAAGCTATTTGGATTCAGAGAAATCAGCTCATTTTCGATTTGATGTCCCCTCATCTCATCTGTATTTACAAAAATATCAGAAATATTCTCCGATACTTCATTCGGTGATGTCAATCCATCAAGATGGAAAAGGAGGTCTCTGAAATACTCAGACACAGGAGGCCATAAGCCTCATCCCTCCTGTTGTGCCATTTGATCTTCTCTGTAGCTGCATTGGGCTCTGCTTCTGTTGCCATAGTCACCTTGTAGAGGCATTTCGCTCTCAACAGTATCTCCATCTATTCTTTCCATTCAAATAAATTGAAGGGATCAAGATAGTTTTCTGTGATTGATCCATAGCTTAGAAAACCTGTCCTGGATGTCAGTAGAAGGCTCCCAGTCACTGATGTCAAACCTGCAAAACAATTTTGGAGGAGAGAAAACAATATACAATGGCTCTGATACCATTTGGAAATTGAACCCAGTGATAGATTAATTTTACTCACAACAATTAACAATTGATCATGCAAAATCACTCACAAAAGAGGCTGAAATTGGAGCTGAACACTAAATTATATTAACTGAGTGTAAAATAGCCTACTCTGTAATAATATAGGCTACTAAATAAATAGAATACATCAAGGATTCAAATGCATGAGGAGAAAATAAAATCTAGCATAAAGCAGGCTTACTAAAAATAAGCAAATCCCCCATAGGTGTAAAAATCTGATCCCAAATCTGTCATGGAGCTCACGAATTGGAAAAATGGATTAGGAAAGCTAAAGAGTGTGAGAATGGCATCTCATACATGCTTTTGCATGGAGAAAAGAGAGGAGGATGTGTAGGACAAAAAACTAGTCAACCTCACCTAGTCTAGCTTTTCATTTTTCCTTAAAACACTGAAAAAGCAGGGAATAAAGTAGAAAAAGCAGAAGGGCACCTAGGAGGCTAGGAATAAAGAAGAATTGATTCCTTTATCTCTCCCATGTGCTACATGAGTCAAATAAGGGAAGTTTGACCATTATGGATAGGTAAATGACAACTTGCACAAGGTGGGACACATGAACTAGGCTAATAAGACAAACATAATTAAATTAATGTCTAAGTGGGTAAACTATGGGTTGATTATTCTAACAGTTAGACATGATATGAAAAAGGACACATGCCATCTCCCACTTATTGTAAATAGCCTTTAGTTGCCTTCAATTTTTTTCAAAGCCACAACAACTTTGGAACTTCCCCTTTCTACAATTGGTTCATATTAAATAATGGAATTCAACCAAGAACAAGATTTACATGATTTACATTTTGTGTAGGTCTAAGAAACAATAGAATTCGATATCATTGATGTTGGTTGTGGAGCCTGATCCTCCAGATCCAGAGATATTATTCAGTTGTGTTTGTACCCTAGGTTTACTGTACACTCGTTCCCAGACTTTGCGGTTTGGGGGAAACGCCCCTGAGAATGAGGGTTCAGGGGCAGCGTGAAAAAGAATTTCAACGGTATTGCTGCAGGTTGTATCCCTTCATCTTTCTGGATGGTAATAAAATGATTGGAAATTCATGTGTGGACGTATCCCATCGTTTGGGTGAGCCACGTTATATATGTGTCTCTTTGTAATGTGTTTAATGTGTTTTGCATCTTGCTTAATGATTTAATTGTATAACTGTTATTTCTTTGTGGCCTTTTTTCTAACAATTGGTATCAAAGCCAAAAGGTCTATTTGGCTAGTAAATTCACAGGAAAGAAGGGTTCCTGGTTCAAGTGGGAGCAATGACGGAAGAAGGAAAGTTTTGGGTCGAGAAATTTAATGGCCAAAACTACCAGTTATGGAAGATACAAATGGAGGACTATATGTACGAGAAGGATTTGTACCAAGATTGGGAAGGAAAGAAAAAAAACCAGTGACTATGAAGGATGAAGAATGGGAGGTTCTTGATAGAAAGGAACTGGGAAAAATACGACTTTGCTTGGCTTCATCAGTGGATTTCAATATTTTGAAAGAAAAAACAACAGAGGGTGTGATGATCTCATTGGGTAAGCTCTATGAAAAACCCTCGACTTCCAAGAAGGTATTTTTAATGAAGTGTTTATTTAATATGAAGATGTCGGAAGGTGGATCTATTGTTGACCATATAAATGAGTTTAATACACCTACCAGTCAGTTAAGTTCTACAAAAGTGAACTCTGATGATGAGGTTAGGGCTCTTCTAATATTGTGCTCATTGCCAGAAAGTTGGATTATCTTGGTGATGGATGTAAGTTACTATGTCCCTAGTTCAAACACTCTTAAGTTTGATGATGTTGTTTGTTTTATTCTTAGCAAGGAAATGCGAAGAAAAAGAACAGGTGAGACATCAGGCAATGAGTTGACCATGGAGAAGAGAAGGAGACAAAATGAGAGATGAAGGAGCCCAAGAAATTGCAGCAAGTCTAAAAATGGAAAATCCAAGTCCAGATTCCAAAAAATAGAGTGTTGGAACTATGGTAAGAAAAGACATTTGAAGAAAGACTGCAAAGCACCAAAGAAGAAAGGTGAGAGGCAGCAAGAGACTACTCAGGAAGAGAATGTAGAAATTGATGTGTTACAAGATGCTTTGATTCTTACATTAGATAATACTAGTGATTACTGGGTAGTAGATTCAAGGGCTTCATGTCATGCTACACCCCATAGGAAATTATCTCATGATTATGTTCAAGATGATTTTGGACATGTTTTATTGGGGGATGATGAACCATGTAAAATTGTTGGAAAGGGTAAGGTACAGATTAAGTTAAATAATGGAAGTGAATGGATGCTAAAATATGTAAGGCACATTCCTGCTATGAAAATAAATCTAATCTCAATAGGGAAGTTGGTAGATAGCGGTTGTTTGTCTATGTTTGGAGAAATGTGGTGGAATATCACTAAAGGATCACTAGTAATAGGAAAAGGAGATAGGGTAGGTAAATTATATTTATGTCCTCATAATACTGATTATTCTATCTATGTAGATTGCACAGAAATAAGTGCGGCATTATGGCATCATAGGATTGGCCACATGAGTGAGAAGGGGATGCATATTCTCCACTCACTGGGAAACTGCTTCCAGATCTAAAGAAAGTAAGCTTGGAATTTTGTGAGAACTGTGTTTATGGAAAACATAAGAAAGTTAGATCTCTCAGAATTGGGAAAAAAAACAAGAGTGAAAAGTTAGAGCTTGTCCATACAAATGTATGGGGACCAACTCATGTACAATATCTTGGTGGCTCTTGTTATTATGTTACTTTTATTGATGACGCAACTAGAAAAACGTGGGTTTATTGCATTAGACAAAAATATGATGTGTTTGATACTTTTAAGAAGTGGAAATCTTTGGCTGGGAAATGAGACAAAAAAGGGTTGAAATATCTCAGATCTGATAATGGAGGTGAATACTGCAACAAGGAGTTTGA
Source organism: Pseudotsuga menziesii (assembly GCA_001517045.1). Lineage (NCBI taxonomy): Eukaryota > Viridiplantae > Streptophyta > Pinopsida > Pinales > Pinaceae > Pseudotsuga > Pseudotsuga menziesii. The sequence goes on along the minus strand of LPNX010212261.1, from coordinate 876,905 downwards.
CAGTTACTATTCACACAATGGGATTCGTAGAGAGAAGACAGTCCCTGGAACACCACAAGAAAATGGTGTGTCATAAAGGATGAAAAAAATCATCATGGAGCATGCAAGGTGCATGAGATTGCATGCAGGGTTTCCCTTACAATTTTGGGTTGATGTTGTAAACACTATTATTTATTTAATAAACAGAGGGCCTTCAAGTGCTTTGGATGGTGGGATTCTAGAGGAGGCATGGACAGGTAAATAGGTAAAATACTCATTTCTGAGAAATTTTGGTTGTGAAGCATTTGTCCATATTGATAAAGATGATAGAACAAATCTTGAAGCTAAATCCAAAAAATGTACCTTTATTGGATACCGGGTTGATGATTTTGGTTATCGCTTATGGGATTTTAAAAATTGCAAAATAATTATGACTAGAGATGTAGTATTCAATGAAAAGGTTATGTACAAAAATCAGTTTCAGGGAAAGAAAGTGGTAAATGAAAACACATAGTACACAATGCTTGATGAAATCAAATAAAATGAAGTTCCAAAGGCACCAGAAAATCAAGAAAAATAGCAGGTACCTGAAACTCCTGCAACTGTAAGAAAATATGGCATGTTAAGTAGACCCCCTGAACAATTCTCTCCTTCACTGTATTATTTATTGATAAACGATTATGCTGAACCCGAATGTTATGAAAAGGCAATGCAGGTAGAAAGTAGAAATAAGTGGGAGCAGGGAATGATTGAGGAGATAGACTCACTAGTAAAAAACCAGACTTGGGATTTGGTTCAGTTTCCTATAGAAAAAGGGAATTTCAGAATTACAGGTTGAAGGAAGAAGATGGAGGCAAGAAGCGATAAACAGATAGACTTGTTATAAATGGGTTTCACAAAATAAAGGTATAGAATTTGATTAAATATTTTCTCTTGTTGTTAAAATGACTTCAATTATAACTATTTTAAGTCTAGTGGAGGTAGAAGATTTGCATCTGGAACAATTAGATGTAAAAATAGTCTTTCTCCATGGGACTTGGAGGAACAGATTTATATGTAGCATCCATAGGGGTATGAGGTCAAAGGGAAGGAGAATTTGGTTTGCAGGTTGAAGAAGAGCTTGTATGGCTTGAAGCAAGCTCCAAGGTAGTGGTATTTAAAATTTGATAAGTTTATGATAGAACAAGGTTATGATAGATGTCATTCTGACCACTATGTTTATTTCAAGAGGCTAGATAATGGAATATATATTATATTGTTATTGTATGTGGATGCCATGCTTGTTGCAGGGTCTAACATGCAGGATATAAATGTTCTCAAAATAAAACTAGCTAAATCATTTGCGCTGAAGGATTTGGGTGTTGCAAAGAAAATCCTTGGTATGAGAATAACAAGAGACAGGAAAAATTGCAAATCGACGTTGTCCTAAGGTGAGTACATAGAAAAGGTGTTGCATAGGTTTAGAATACAGAATGCAAAACCAATTAGTACACCTTTAGCCAACCATTTCAAGCTAAGTAAGGAGATGTGTCCAAAGGAACATGAAGAGATAGATTACATGTCCAGGATTCCCTATTCATCGATGCCTGGAAGCTTGATGTATGCCATGGTGTGCATAAGACTAGATATTGCACATGCAGTGGGAGATGTGAGAGGGTATATGAATAATCCAGGTAAAAAGCATTGTAAAGAAGTACACTGCATTCTTAGGTATTTGAGAGGTATCACTTCTCATGCATTATGTTTTGGAGGTTCAGACACTGTTCTACATGGATATGTTGATGCAAATATGGCTACCGATAAAGACAATAGGAGGAGCACCACATGATATGTGTTTATTGTGGGTGGAACAACAGTAAGTTGGATTTCAAAACTGCAACAAGTTGTTGCACTTTCAATAAAGCAAGCAGATTATGTTGCTGCTACAGAGGCTAGTAAGGAGATGATTTGGTTGCAGAGTTTCATGGATGAATTGGGTAAGAAGCATGAGAATAGCAGGCTGTACAATGATATCCATATGCCATTCATCTTGAAAAGAACTCAGCCTTTCATTCGAAGACTAAACATATACAACTCAAGAACTATTAAAATTGGAAAAGATACATACTAGCTAGAATCCTGGAGACATGTTGACAAAGGGAGTAACAAGAGATAAAATGATTTCCTGCTCAATTTCTGTTGGCCTTCAAGCATGAAGGTGGAAATAAATTTTTTTCCAAGTCCAAGGTTTAGAGCATAGTCCAACAAGTGCAACTACGGTGGACTTGCGGTGACCAGTATCCAAGTGGGATATTTGTTGGTTGTGGAGCCTAATCTTCTAGATCTAGAGATATTATTCAATTGTGTTTGTACCCAAGATTTACTGTACACTCATTCCCTAACTTTGGGGTTTGGGGGAAATTCCCCTGAGATACAGGGGTTCGGTGGTAGTGCCCCCGAGAATGGGGGTTCAGGAGTGAATCCCCTGAGAAAATGTTTTGGGATGTTTGTTGGCCAACATTTTGGTGGACACATGGTATTGGGTTAACCGTAGTATTTTTCCATGGTATTTCCCCTATAAAAGAAAAACATTGTAATATGGACGTGTTTGGTATTGTATTGTATTGTACTGTATTGTATTGTATAATTGTAAACAATCTTTGTGATTATGTGAGAGAGATTGTGAGAGCGTGAGAGAGACTGAGACTGTGATTGTTGCAAGTTGTATCCCTTCATCTTTCTAGATGGTAATAAAAGGACTGGAAATTTCTGTGTGGACGTAACCCATCGTTTGGGTGAACCACATTATATTTGTGTCTCTTTGTAATTTGTTTAATGTATTTTGCATGTTGTTTAATGATTTAAATGTATAACTGTTATTGCTCTATGGTCCTCTTTTCTAACAATCTACCCAACAAGCAAAAAAAAATGTTTTTTGGCAATTCAACAATATTCATAAACATTCCTAGAATTGAATGCCAATTAACATGGATGAGATTAAAGCATAAACATAATCCAAAATTTCAAATAATATACTTAAGTTATAATTTGTATTATAAAACCAAATTAAAATGCTACAAGCCATAATATCATGTATATGAAAATATAATCCAAATGTTTTGTTTCAAGATACTAAGCATGTCATCAAACTGCTAAGATTCATTGGATAAAAACTCATCAAACAATATTTCCTCAAATTTAGCATGATGTCTATAGTTTGAATGGATTGCATGCCATTAAAAAAATATTGAGTAATTTGATTTATCGAATTAATAAGAAGTAGAAGGTTGAAGCTTTTCCTAGAGCTGGAGCTTGAGTGGTTTGCATGCATTTAAAATAATATAGGAAAATGATTTAATTTATGGGGTTATCCAAAACTAGAAGGTTGAAGCTTCCAAAAACTATAGTCTGGGTGGATTGCACCCTGGAAAAAGTTTTCAATAATGGGCATAAACAGAAAGATCCAATTGTTTGATTATGTTGTGTGTTTTCACTACTTTTTCATCATATAAAAAGATGATACAAGTTCCCATAGAAATTTACATGAAATTAAATCAATTCATATCCATGTTTCACATGAACGATGTTGAATATACATCCTTGTATTGTCGTTTATTGAAGAACAAAAAATGGTTGGATTTTGGGATAGAATTTCTATTAACACATAAGTCCTAGCCTTAATTATGTGAGTCCATGCAATACTTTCTAGAGGAATTATTTCTTTAACTTTGAAAGATAAATGGAGGTATACACAAGAATATGAAATAAAAAAATGCATGATCATGTCTCTCTAGAAACATGTGCTCCAATTGTATATTGGTTGATGGAATCCCCATAAAAACAGATCGAGATGAATGTGAATCCAATAACCAATGCATACTGGTTCATTCCATCTGTTTGGTACCCAAGAGGCTAAGACCATAGAGAAAAGTAGTTCCAACTGGTTGTTTCCCCACATCACGAGAAGTTATAGAACCCACTTGTGCCATTGTTACATCAATAATATAATACATGCATCGAGTAAATTGCCATTATATAAATATTTGTACTTTAGTCTCCACTTATTCTCACAAAAACACATCAACCAATGTCACATCCTTTACTACTATACTTCATTGAAGTTACAAATGAAAATACTATTAGTGGCAAGTTCAAACATCTAATTACTGAATAAGCAAATCCGTTTTAATGCTCAGTCCTTGATTAGTGCTAATGTTATTAGTTCCATATTCATCCAACCTAAGTGCTATGCAAGTTAATTACCAATTTATTGAAAAAACATATCTTCCATACTCAACAAAAATTAAAAATTAAGCAACCTAAACCAGAAAAAATAAAGCAATCCAAACAATTGCACAAACTTATAGGAAAAGAGTTCCAACTAGGAACCTACATCATTCCTTGTAAAAAGACTAAAGGTACATAAGAAAAGGGGTTGTGCAAATTGGGGTTGGATATTAATGATGTCCTTGAAATTGGCCATGTTGTTATCCCTCCTGCATATGGCTGAGAACTGGGTATTAACAAAGATCCAGTTGGATAATATGAAGAAAGTTCAAGAATTACAACAATATACACCCTCTCTACAAGTCTGATTTATTCCTTGTTCACTATAGAGATCAAATATATGTTTTTAAAAACACTTTGCATACACTAGGCTATAACGGACTGTAAGTATTTTGGTATGTGACTTTGACAAATAATTCTAGTGTATATTATTGAATGTAGCAGTAGTTGTTCAATCCTTACGATGATTGCCCTTAGATGGTTTAGAAGGGAGTTCTTATAGCATATGTAACATTTACCATCCACAACATTTAATATAGCAAAATAAAATGCTACAATAATAATATAAAGCATAGATTTGACTTTTAATGCCAAATTTCCAGATGTGGACTTTACTAAAAAAAAAGGTGAATACATGCCTAGAACATTTGATGCACTAACAACAATGGAAAAAGGTGTCCTCAACGAATTCAACTTTATCCTTGGTATTGCACAATCTGGGCATACTTCAATGAACAAATATAAATTATTGTATATGCCTTTCAGTAGATATTATTGAGTGGATTTTGTAGATATCATACATCACACAAGCAAAAGCGACAGCTAAATGAAGATTTAATTCCAATAAATATCTATAACACAAGAGATAGCTCCATAATAGGCCCAACAGAAATAGCTACTTCCCACATGCACTGTAACACAAGTTTCTCCTTCTGTGACTTCTATAGCAGAAATATCATATTTTTCTTGGCCACACCCTTCAACAAATGTGTGAATCTCTGCTATTGAACACTATATTGTACTATGGCAGCTAGTTCGAGGTTTCGAAAGATGGCTTGGGATTCAACCCCAACAAGCAAGATCTAATGCTTTTGTACTAGAAATTAATAAATATACTAGCTGTGTCGTGAGCTTGGGAACACCCTGCGCTACAGATACCTACATATTTAATCCATTATTATTTTACTAGCCCTATTTACTATACCAAGCTGGTGTCTATAGATGTTTGTTATATAGATGCTTACCAGAGGACCGAGGGTGAGCATAGACATTTTTTTCCTTCCCTTTCATTGGTTGTGCCCTTCCTCAAATAGTGAATGCAGTCCATGCTCCCTTTCTCCTTGAATTTGATGCCACGATTCCACAAGAGGAACAATCTTCTCCTCTAGAAAAAGAGCCCTATACTATGCACTGTAGATTCATCTTAAAAACCACAATCCAACAGAGGGACATGGTTCTATCCAGAATAATACCTTGCGATCTAGTGGTTTTTGTACCCAGATTAAAGATACGTAAAACCTATAATCTCTTGAAAGATGGAAAAACCTATGAACTCACTTTTGGTGCAGTGCCCCTCTCCCATAATGTTGCAGTCCAATTAGTCAAGAGAACAAAAAGCAATCCATGTATTTATTACAAAGGTACTGAATCAAGAAGAAGGAAAGTAAAACTCAAGGTTTAGAGCGTATAATTGTATAGTGAGCATCCAGATGCCGGCTACTTACCCCAAATCAGATAAAAATGTACACAACAGGCATGTTTTTGTACTGATAATTTAATTTTCATGGTCGAATGACAAGAAGAATGGTTATTTACATCAATTTTTCCCAGGACAAAATGGTCAGTTTGTACACATAGGGTTGCGCCACGATTCCAGCAAGAGAGAGATGATCACTGTTGATTGATGGTTGCAAATTGATTCTCTATTGTCAATACTCGAGATACCACCATTTCTGCAATGGCACAAAAAATTACCTTGGAAGTGCCATTGCCACCCGCTGCCATATTCAAACAGGAATTCCCTCATATAGAGATTGATTTTATCGGGAGACACAACATATTATTTAATTATGGGGACATGGAAAATCTGACAACAATCCTGGTCGAAAAACCGACTACCATGAAGGTCGAAAAAATGATGATTCTTCAAGATTTCAAACAAAAAAAAAGATAAAACAATATTTTTCATCATTGCAATCCAAAAAAAAAGTACTTTCCATCTGATGTTGTCGAATTTTGGCCTCAATTCCTATTGTGAATGTAGTTTTGCTACTGATTAGTTCAGTAACCATTCTTATTATGTTAGTACAATAACTAGATCTTCTTTTTTGTATTCTCTTCATGACTGTAAAACACCATATTTAATTATTAATGTATCTCAGATCGAGCATCCATACCCGAATTGAAGAATGTTAGTAATGTGAACTATTATACTAATTAGTAATTTCTAAGTTCAACTACTTTAAAACTAGTTTTCCCTTCTACTTTGGATTCAAATCTCAACAATCACTTCTTTTAATTATTTAAATGTTTGTAAATTATTCCTTCTAAGACTATTATCAAAATGTTAATCGAGGGATAAATCTAATGTTTTAAACTAATTAATAATTATTTTAGAATTTGGTTGAGAGTCCAAAGGCCATGGAAATTTTATAATATNTATATATTATACAATATAATACCCTATTTAGATTATTATTATTATTACAAAAGGGAAATCATCAAAATACATACATATACAACTAATGGATTATACCAGTTATGGTAATCATAACATATGTAACTAATCAATTAAAGAATTGAAAACATCATATCTAATTATTAAAACTAATAGTCAACAACCATAATGAAGGCAACGAGTGAATTAGATCTGGGATCAAATCCAGCCGAAGGCTATAATCAAAGAAAATCAATACTACAATTTTCCAATCAAACACTCAGCTATTCCGAGCAGTGACTCTTTATAAATCCAAGAATGTCACTAAGACCATCGAAGGATGGCGACCATAGATTACACAAAGAATTATCACAAGTATTTAATTATTTATAAAAATCAAATCTATAGGTGTATACATGTAAACAGTAAGAAAATCTATTTAGTTCTCTTTTACAAGACAACAAGTCCATAATAAATGGAAGTCGGGCATCATTAAGTAGAGTATTTAGTTATAAAAGGATTTTAACCAAAAAAACATTCAAATACATTTATAACAACGATATCAAGTTATAAATATAGGATTCAGGAATACTTCACAGGGATCACAAAGACCCTATGGGTCGTAATAAAAATTAAAACTTTAAACAATGTCAAATGTTAGGAACATGATTTCACAACCATGTGGGCATAAGTCCATTTAGATGGAATCCACATCTGGTTTGAACAAAGAAACGCCATTTACCTATTAAGTTACAGGTAGCTGTAATTCTATCCATATAAATTTATAACCAATGAACCATTGTATTAATTAGCAAGTTTAGCGATGACATAAAACCCATAGTTGAATGTTAAACCATATAAATTTCCAAGCCTTACAATATTAACCTTTGCACGTTAAGACTAAGGTCCTTCCCATGTTATGTTATAACAGTTGCACATAGGAACCAAGGTAAGCCATGACCCCTTAAGAGCTCTATTACATAGGAAATGTGGGATCGTGAATATAGCATAGTCTCCCGAGCAAGCCTCCTTGCAAATCAAGCTAAAAATGAAAGAAGGAACAAAAAAATCACCTTGAGGAATGTTTGGCAGCATGGCATCAAAATGTTATAAACACCGACAGTTGGGGAAACCTATCATAAGAAGTAATAATTGTGTAAGAGAGTATACACAACATCAACAAATAAACTCATACCATCGTAACTAGTGCTTGTTAGGATATTTAAGATGTGTTGTTGGATACATATGTGTGTGTGTGTGTGTGTGTGTGTGTGTAAATTAGAGGTATGTGACAGAATGGTATCAGAGCATGGTTACAAAACTAGGCCTGAATTGGCCCAACACTAAAACTGTTAGAAAACCAGAAAACTAATTTTATTTTTTTGGTTTTATTTTCTTATAAAAAAGGAAGAGAAGGATAACTTATTTTTTGCAGGAAAATTATGGCAGAAGTAGGGATGTTTGCAAAAGAACAATATCACCCTAGAAATCCTATAAACAATGAAGAGGGCAATCCAAAGGATGGTGAAATATGGGTAAACCTTAATGAGATTCAAACTAATAACCCATATGAATTGCAAAGAATTGTTAAAGAACTAAGATCTGAGTTAAAATGAGTTAGGAAGGGTAATGAACAAATTCTGAAAGCTAAAGAATAACAGAATAATATTTTACTAGCTAAAATACATAATTATGAAAAAGAGAAAAACAAATCATTTGAACATTTTATGCCAAAATGTACACCTTACAAACTCAAGGGAAGAAAACTGTAATTTTCTAGTCATGGGGATGGAACTTCCAATGAGGAATCAACTAAAAACTAAAGAAAAAAACTAGCAGATTATAGTGAAAGTAGTGATGATAATAAAAAGAAAAATAAGTACTCTCCGTTTGAAGAGATTTCTTGGGATTTAAAAAAAAAACCACCTATGTTTAACGGTGAGATCGTGAAAGGAGAGGATGTGGAATCCTGGTTGTCGGGAATGAAGAAATACTTTCAAATCTATGATTACTCTGACGAGATGAAGGAGCTAATTCCCATTTATAATCTAACTAGAAAATAAAACATTTGGTGCCAAGTTAAAGGAATAAAATAATGATGCGTAAACTGGAAAACATTTCAAAAGTACTTTAAATGACCTTTCAGAACAACGCTATGAAGAAAAGGATAAATAATTCTGCAAGTTAAGATTAGGAGCTATGACTATGAAGAAGCTCTGTAGTAAATTTTTCAAGTCTACTTCGTTGTGTACCATATATAATAGATGGAAAAAAATACAGCGCTTTCTCAGTTGTTTCCCTATCATGTTTAAGGAAAAGATTGAGTATGACAATCCAAAGACGGTAGAGGAAGCAATGAGAAAAGAAAATTTCTGTTATGACCATAACACAAATAAAAGAGAAAGTGTACCAAATTGGAAAACTAAAAGACAAGATAACTTGTATCCAAGAAAGAAGAATAACAAATTTTACAAAAATACTGGGAATAATTACAAAGGGTATCAATTCAGTAACTATAAGAGTTTTAAACCAAATAATTCTACAGCAAAATAGAGACAAACTCCCACTACTTTTAATAAAAAATCTACACAAAGGGAACCCTTAAAATGTTCGGAATCTGGCAGGCCACATTATTTCAAGGACTTTCCTATAAGGAAGAAAAACTTTAATGTTCACTCCATTCTGGAAGTTGTTACAGTTGAAGACATGGCGATGAGCATGGCTAGAATCAATGCCACATTGGAGAATCGTCAAGCAGACCATCAAAATTCAATGGTTGAGATCAAAGGTATGATAAAAAGTCAACTCATTTCCATACTAACTGATCCAGGTGCAATTTTGAGTTATGTATCACCTAATATTGTTGAATTACGTAAATTAGTAACAGAAAAAATTTGAAAAATCATGGATGGTATAGTTAGACATAGTTACTAAACATAAATTCACTAGTTATGTAAAAGGCTATGAAATATTAACTAATGATTTTAATACGCGTGTTGATATGAATATTTTACCATTAGGTTCATATGATATGTTGATAGGAATGGATTGGCTGGAAAAAAATAGAGTACTATTGAATTTTTATGATAAAACCTTTACATGCATAGATGATACTGGAAACACAATTAAAGTCAAATGGATTCCCAAAAACGATCAAAGAGATCTCTTCCTTACAAATGAAAAGATTGGTACATAAGGGATGTAAATTATTTGTTGTCTATGTAATGGATGATAAATATAATGATAGAAAAATTAATACAGAATATAGACATATCTTAAAGGATTTTAAAGTCCTCTTTCCAGAAGAAGTCCCTGGACTACCTCCGAAAAGAGACATAGATTTTACAACAGATCTAATACCAAGAGCGGTACCATCATTGAAAGCACCTTATCAAATGAATATAATAGATCTTACATAACTCAAATCATAATTACAAGATTTAATTGACAAGAAGTATATTTGTCCTAGTGTTTCCCCTTGGGGAGAAAAGGTCTTATTTGTAAAGAAGGAAGACAGAACCTTAAGATTGTCCATAGACTATCGACAATTAAATAAGATGACTATTAAAAATCGATATCCTTTACCCCAGATAGATAAAAAAAAATTGTCAGCTCCATGGGGAAACAATATTCTCTAAGATATATCTAAGGTCTGGATACCATAAGGTGCATATCAAAGATGAAGACATCTTTAAAAATGCTTTTAGAACCCGTTATGGTCATTATGAATTTGTCGCAATGAATTTTGGGTTGAAAAATGCACCTGCAGAATTTATGTGCTTAATGAATAGTATTTTAAGTAACTATTTGGATAAATTTGTAGTCGTCTTCATCGACGACATACTAATTTACTCAAAGAATAAACACGAGCATGAAGAACATCTAAAGATAATTTTACAAGTATTAAGAGAACAACAATTGTTTGCTAATGTGACTTATTTAAAGAAGACTCAATATCTAGGACATGTAGTGTCCAGGGAATGAATATCTGTAAACCCCAACAAGATTAAGGATATCACTAAATGGCTAGTCCCTAAAATTGTAACAGACATAAGATTGTTTATCGGGATTACAGGTTATTATCGAAATTTGATAGAAGGATTTTATAAGATAGCCTACCCCATAACTTCACTGCAGAAGAAAAGTAAAAAGTTCGAGTGGACTGAAAAGTTTATGGAAAGTTTTAATAAATTAAAATATCTGTTAATTATCGATCCTATCCTAAAAATTGTTGTTCCTTTTAAGGATTTCATTGTATGCACTGACACTTGTAAGGAAGGATTAGGTTGGGTGTTAATTCAAGAGAGATACATTGTGGCTTATGAATCTAGAAAACTAAAAGAGCATGAAAAGAACTATGCTATGCATGACTTAAAACTTGCTACAATTATACATGCAATAACGATGTGGCGACACTACCTCACCGGAAGAATTTTTTTGCTAATGTCAGATAATAGAAGTTTAAAATACTTATTTGACCAAAAAAATTTAAATGCTAGACAATCTAGATGGTTATAATTCTTAAGTGAATATGGATTCAAAATAAAACACATAAAGGGAAAATAAAAAAAAAGTTGCAAACTCTTTAATTCGTCACAAAAGTTTTACTATTTGCAAGCAGCAATTATGAATCATATTTGGAAAATCAGATCTTAAATGCAGAAATTTTAGATAAAGAATACCAAAATTTAAAGGGAAAGGCTGCTAAAAATGTAAAGAGCCAAATAAAAATAGACTTTAGTCTAAATTGAAGAGGATTACTGCTACATAAAAACAAGTTGTACATACCAAACACAACATAAATCAAATTAACAGTTATGAATGAGTTAGACAAACATACTTATTCAGGACATCCTCGATACCAAAATATGATTACCATGATAAGAAATGACTTCTATTGGACTAACATGAAGAAAGAGGTAACATATTACTTAGATCGCTAAATATAATTCCAAAAAGTCAAGGAAGAACACCAACATCCAGTAGGGTTATTGTAGCCACTACCCATTCCAGAATGGAAGTGGGAAATACTTAGCATGGATTATATAACATGATTACCTAAAAATTTCATACAACACAACTCAGTCATGGTCGTAGTCGATAAGTTAAGCAAAGAAGCTCATTTTATTCCAGTAAAATATACTTATAATGTTATTAACATTGCAGATATCTTTATGAAATAGATTTTCAACTTACATGGTCTACCAAAGATAATAATCTCAGATAGAGAAGTAAAATTTACATGAAATTTTTGGAAAGAATTGTTCAAAGGACTAGGCACACAATTGAACTTCAGTACTGCATATCATTAACAAATAGATGGGAAGACTAAAAGGGTAAGCAAATTTCTAGGATACATGCTAAGAATGTATGTAATGGACAAACCGAGCAAGTGGGAAGACTACTTACAATTAGTAGAATTTGCTTACAATAATAATTTTCAAGTATCAATAGGTATGAGTCCTTTTGAAATTCTGTATGGACGCAAATGCAGTACTCCAATTTATTAGAGCATTCCAGTTGATAGGTTGATGTTAGGACCTGAATTGTTAAAGGATATGGGACTAACCGTGAAATAGGCACAACAAAATTTGAAAGCTACCAAAGACAGGAAGAAAAGTTATGTTGACTTAAAAAGAAATCATAGAGAGTTCCAAGTAGGTGAGCATGTGTATATAAGGGTAAATCCCAAGAAAATCTCTTTGATATTGGGAAAGTATTCAAAGTTGGGACCCAGGTATTATGGTACCTTTGAAATTATGTCCAAAGTAAGGCCATTTTCTTATCAATTAGACCTACCACATGTTGTTAAAGTGCATAATGATTTTTACATTTCCATTTTGAAGAAATATGTTCATGATGCTACTCATGTGATTGTTTGGGATGTTATATAGGTGGAACCTAAAGGAGAGTTCTCGGTGGAACCAAAGCATATTCTCAACATGAGAGAACTTTTGCTCTGAAACTGTACCATTAGACAAGTCTAGGTACAATGGAAGCACCTTAGTTCGGAAGAGTCCACTTGGGAATTAGAAAGTGATATGTGGGAGACATATCTGATCCTATTCCAAGATGAAGAAATAAAAGAATAAAACAAAAAGTGAATAACATTGAGGACGGTGTTATCCTCTAATGGGAGGTGTGTGTAATACACCAAGATTTAATAATTTATTATTAAATTCTGTTAGAATATTCTATTTTATCATTTTAAATATTTTTGACAAAAATTCAAAAATAAAAAATGTAGTGGATTATTCTTTTATTACTATTTGCAAGCAGCAGTTTCGAATCATATTCGAAAAATCAGATCTTAAATGTAGAAATTATGAATAAAGAATACCAAGATTTAAAGGGAAATACTATTGAAAATGTAAAGAACCAAATAAAAATAGATTTTATTCTAATTGGAAGAGGATTAGTACTGCATAAAAACAAGTTGTACATACCAAACACAGTAGAAATCAAATTAACAGTTATGAGTGAGTTACACAAATGACCTTATTCAGGACATTCTGGATACCAGAAGATGATCATCATGATCAGAAAAGACTTATATTGGCCTAACATGAAGAAAGAGGCAGCAGAGTACTTAGTTCGCTGCATAAAATTCCAATAGATCAAGGCATAACACCAACATCTAGCAGGGTTATTGCAACCTTTTCCCATTCCAGAATGGAAGTGGGAAATAATTAGCATGGATTTTATAATAGGATTACCTAAAAATTTCAGACAACAAGACTCAATCATGGCCATAGTCGATAAAGTTAAGAAAAAAATCATTTTATTCCAATAAAATATACTTATAAGGTTGTTAACATTGTAGATATTTATGAAAGATATTTTCAAGTTACATGGTGTACCAAAGGTAATAATCTTGAATAGAGACGTAGAATTTTCAAGAAATTTTTGGAAAGCATTGTTCAAAGGACTAGGCACACATTTGAACTTCAGTACTGTGCATCATACACAAATAGATGGGAAGAATGAAAGGGTAAACCAAGTCCTAGAAGACATACTAAGAATGTATGTAATGGAAAAACCAGATAAGTGGGAAGATGACTTACACTTAGTAGAATTTGCTTACAATAATAATTTTAAAGTATTAGCAAATATGACTCTTTTTGAAATTCTGTATGAACGCAAATGTAATACTCCAACTTCTTGGATCAGTCTAGTTGATAGGTTGATGTTAGGACCTGAAGTATTACTATGATATGGAACTAACCATGAAACATCTACAAAAAAATTTGAAAGTTGTCCAAGACATGTAGAAACATTATGCTGACTTAAAAATAACTCCTAGAGAATTATAGGTAGGTGAGCATGTGTATATAAGGGTAAAGCCAAATAAAATCTCTCTGAGATTGGGAAAGTATTCAAAGTTGGCACCCAGGTATTGTGGGCCCTTTGAAATTCTAGCCAAAGTAGGGCTAGTTTCTTATCAATCAACCCTACCACATACTTGTAAAGTACATAACGTTTTTCGCATTTCCATTTTGAAGAAATATTTTAATGATGCTACTCATGTGATCGATTGGAATGTTATATTGGTGGAAACCAAAGGAGAGTTCTAGGTGGGGCCAGAGCATATTCCTTATAGGAGAGAAATTTTACTCTAGAACTGTACCATTAAAAAATTCAAGGTGCAATGTAATCTCCTTAGTTTGAAAGAGTGCACTTGGGAATCAGAAAGTGATATGCAGGAGGCATATCCGATCCTATTCCAAGATGAAGAAAAGGAAGAATAAAACAGAAAGTTAATAACACTGAGGATAGTGTTATCCTCTAAGGGAGGTGTGTGATACACTGAGATTTAATAATTTATTATTAAATTCTATTAGAATATTTTATTTTATTATTTTAAAAAATAAAAAATTGTATTGGATTATTCTTTTATTAATAAAAGATACCGGAGGGGACAAAAATGAAATATTGTTGAAGAGTGTTTGCTGACCCACAAGAGTAAAAGAAAAATGGTTGTAACTGCTAAGTGAGAACTGAAGGTGTAGGAGGTGTCTTCCCCAAAATTAGGTCACAACTCTTGGTTGAGTGCTAAAGAGCAAGAGGCTCATAAATAACCAAGTCCTAGGAAAAATACTATATAATAATATTTCCATTAGAAAACATGTGGCTATCATTGGATGAGGATTGAATATGATAATTCAAGAGATGGTGCATTAAGTGGATTTTTCTCTTGTGCTTCAACGAATAGGATTAGGGGTTCTAGAGCAAGTGATTTGGATGCTCTAGGAGCTAGTTGGGAGGAACGACTATTCCATTTATGTTTTCCTAGCAATGGTGTTACACATAAATCTTGTCACCATCATGTGTTGAAGCCTAAAAAATTAGAATTTTCCCTAAAATCCCAAATTTTGAAGTTGGACATTGGCCCAGACTCTTATTTTCCATATTTGAGTCCAACACCTCCTTTGCCCTTAATGTAAAAGGAGTTACCCTCTTTAGTAACACCCATTGTCTCTTGAAAATAAGCGATTCCACCGCCTATGCCCCTTGATCAAATAGAGTTTCCACCTTGGTAGCACTCTGTCAGCATGGAAGAAAAGAGGTGCTCAAGTTAAAAAGAGAAAAAGAGAAGATTCACGAAGATTTTCAAAGGAATAATTCATGGAACCCTCATCCCTAATCCTATAAACCACTTGGAATTGAGATCCCCCTAGTAGGATATTCCTTCCACCTCATCCACCATTTTCTCAACCATCCCTATCCTACCAAGGCCTATAAAACCTGTCATACCCCATGGTTGAGGGAGAGAAAGGTTATGATGTTGCATTGAGATTCTGGCCAAATATAGGGTGAGCATAAAATGAGAAAATTGGAGCTTTTAGGGACAAGACATAGCATGTGAAGGGGAATCACAACATTAAGGAAATGGTTGTAAGATTTCTTCTTCATTTTTAATGCAAAGTTGGTTCCTTTCCCGTAAAATGCATTATGTTGCAATCATTCATTTTAGTATTGGATTCCTTAGTCACTAATATAGAAATGTAGACTATGTTCTGGTACCTTTGATATTGCTTGTTTGTTTGATGTGTTTGTGTAGGTACATCCATGGAGATTCATCATCATAGGAGACAACTACATCACACTATAGAATAGGCAAAGGACTTGAGTGATAGGATAGAGACGTGTTCCAACATCTTTAAACATAGGAGTTGTCATTCATTTTCTTGCACTATATCTTAGGAATTGTGTGGTTCTTCCATGTACCACCGGTATATCAAACGACCTTTCACATACCCTTGAAGTATATATAATGGTACTTCACGTAATCGGTTGTATATCGGAAGGCCCCTTTTGAATGGTTGTGCATTAGACAACACTAACATAGATTTGAGATCCCATGTACCTTGCATATATCAGGATACCCTTCTAGGATTCCATAAACCATATGAGAAAAAACATTTTGGCCATCTTTTCAGCACAATACATCGATAAAAAAACTCAGGGAGACTAATACGCACATACCATCTAGGTAATCGGGTATTCATGCAAGGGATAGTCCCAATCCTCCTTATCGAGTTTTATTGTTGAACCCTGCAGTATATCGTGAGTTGCAAAGAACTAACAATCCTGGGGAACCGACTCTCATCAGCATCTCTTGTCACCTAAGTTTTCTTGTGGCCTTTAGCTTTTGTAGGAGAGGTTTTGTGTGTTTTTACTAGTTTTCAAACCCTAAGTTAGGATTTTAGTGACCAGCAATCTTGCTAAGTTTCCTTTGAGATGATCCAGAAGAGTTCAAGGATTTCCACCTAACCTGCCTCCTATTACAGGAGAAAGACCAATGGAATCCATAGACCAAGGTGTTGTAGCCGATTCTCATGTGGAAGAGAATCCAGCTGTGGAACTGGGGGAAGTATTCACTACATATGATAATCCCTTGGTCGAACAAGCTCCTACAGCTGACACTACCTTCCATTTTCCAATGGAAGGTCATGTTGGTTCATCAAGTTGGGTTGATCACCCATCTAATGATACCGATGGGACATAATATGGCCCTAATGCTCCTTTTTTAGAACCTCTATGGGTCAAGCAATTTCCAAATTTGGGGTTACTAGACCGCCCTTTTTTAATTCTCCATCGAATGAGGATATGTATAGAAGGCTCCAGCCGACTGTCGATCGTTTACAAAAATTTTAGGAGCACCTCGCAAACCTCATTGCTTTTCCTCCTTCTCATCGAGATCCCATGTCAGCTCTTTTACCCTGTCTTTTAGAATATACCCCTCCTGGATGACATTCAATCTTGATGTCACAAGATGCTCCTAGTTTAAAATCACTTGTTCGAGGATCAATAGTTCCTAATCCAGGCCAACCTTCCAGCCTTGTTACTACAGTTCAAAATCCCAGGTCTTCTTTTGGTTCTCCTGTATCTTCTGCCACTAGGGGGAAACTTCCAGCTTAAGTTGCATTAGTAGTTAGTGGAGTCACATCTGGTACAAGACAGACCCCTTATGTAAGACAGTCAGTAGTTATAGTCCTTCCCACAAAAACCAAAGCGGTTACTCCCCCTTCTAGTATGGGGAAACATTTAGGGGTACAACCTGTTTGTAATCAACCTTCTTGGGGATATACTCACCCAGGAAATCTACCATCTATAAGTAATGTGAAATTTCAACCTACATCTATAGGAATGGTATATCCTAGATTATTGGTATTCCTTACCCCGAAAACATGTTTACACTATGGGGGAAACCCAACTAGTTGTATATGCCCATTCCTGGGGGGATAACTATCAATACTATTGGAGGATATGGTGGCCCACCTTTTAGAGAGCCACCTGGTGGAGGCCCACCTGGTCAAGGGATACCTAGTGAAGGCCCACCTAGCGGAGGTGCACCTCATGGAAGACCAGCTCCTGGTGGACCACCTTCAGGGGGGACACCTCTTGGAGGATCATCACCTTCTGGAAGACCACCTTATGGGGGGCCACCATATAGAGGACCATCTCCTATGATATCACCTTCTAGGGGACCACCTCTTGGAGGCCCACCTAGCGGAGGACCACTTGGTGGAGGCCCTCATGGTGAAGGACCACCTGGTGGATGCAAAGTGGTACATTGAACTTCTGCAACATTCGTTTGTGGAATTTAACTCGTTGGAAACAATTTTTCTTACTCATTTCCAACTATCCATCTATTATGAAATTGGTACGGATCTTTTGAAATCACTTCGCCAAAATACTTCCACACACATATCAGACCATAGTCATGAGTGGAGGAGATGACGAAGGCTTATTAAAGCTCCTATTCCAGATCAATTATTAGTTGATTAGTTCACAAAATCCTAGTTGCCTCCCATTGCTTGAGACTCTGGCTATGGGTGGTGTTGTTACTAAAGAGCAGGCTATCAGTCGTGCTTAGTATCTGGACTTGGTTTATTCCCAGTATGAAACTATGTATGTCCTAATATCTTAGACTACTCTCCCCAACACAAACCCTACCAAGCCACTTGGAGAAACTCATGTTGATGGTGTTGTTGGTTCAATCCAGCCCTCATCAGTAGCTAAGCCTTCCAAGCAACAAAGTACTTCCACTACTACTCTTTCTTCTCCTACGATTTCAGCTGAGGTGAATGCTATTCAAAGTACGAAGACACTCGGTAATAAGAAGAAAGGTAAAGGAAAAAATAAGAATCCTGGAAACCAATAGGAGAATCACAAGGCTATGGCCCTAGAGAATGACAATAAATGAAAGAGGATGGCTAATTATCCCTTCCTATTGTGTGGTTGTGACCACTTCATGAAGGAATTCCCTTGTCATGAAGAGATTAGTAAATTTTTGAAAAGTAATCCTACATCGGTAGTGCTTACTGACCCCTTTCCATCTCAACAACAATTGATAGATCATATGTCCTATCAAGGAACCTCTAATTCTATAGAATAAATTAGAATGATGTCCTTGGAAACTATTATCTTGAATACTCATAGTCAGTCATATGGAAAAACTATAGAGAAGAAGGATGAGAATCCTTCTTCCGAGAAAGATCCTTCCACTATTTCATCTTCGTCTTCGCCTAACGGTCCCCTCATGATCGAGAAACCTAATCTCGACTTGATTTTGTGCCCACCCAAGAGTACCCTCAGGAAGTTTGGTTTTAATCCAAATGCTCGAGCTACACAATTTTACAACGTTGTTGAAGATTTGGCTCAAGCAACTTGTGCAATGTCTACCCTGGAGGCACTCCAAAGTTGTCCCACATAGCGCAAAAACTTGTTGATGACATTGGGGGCATTAGATCCATATAACACTAATTTGATTCATTTCAATGTGGATAACTATAAGTCTACATCACCCCACAAACTCGCATTTCAAATCGCGACAAGAGTAGTTGGGAGAGAGGTCGATAGGTCCGTTTTGGATGAAGAATCTTCCACCTTGGTATTGTCTGTGACTTGTTGGAGATCCATTGGTTCTCCCAAACTTACAAAGTCACCCACAAACTTGAAAGATTTCAATGGATGAGGGTTCCAACCTCATGGTATGTTACCAGCCCTTTCGGTTGAGCTTGGAGGCAAGACTATTTCCATTCAGGTGGAGGTAGAAGATGCCCCGTTGGATTACAATATTCTATTGGGGAGAAACTGGTTCTATTCTATGGCAGTGGTCACTTCGACAGTGTTCTAAACTCTCTAATTCACTCATTTGGGGAATATTGTGACCATCGATCAACTTGATTTTTGTTTACCAGATGTTACTACCCCCACTGCAAATAATATCCCTATGCTAGCTCAATCCCGTCCGCCTTATCAGTCGGTTGGGTAGGTATGTTGAAGGATTCAACCCTCATGGGAGTGTTTCCCTCAACCCTTCCTAGTATAAAAGTGTTGATTATGGACATGATTTCCATGAATGGCCACAGTCCTAGAGGCAAATAATTTGTCAATTCATCCTTTCTAGGCCCTTACGAAGCACTCTATGATGTTGTTCAATATTCTTTCAATGTCCATTTTGATGATCTGCATCTGGTAGCTTCAGATCCTTACCACCTGCCCTACTGGCTAGAACCTTCTATCCCCACTCTAGAATATATCTTGTAGAATTTTCCATCAGATGAGTTCATTATGGAGATCATGACTATAGATGAACCCATATGGGAATATCATCACCATAGATCTTCTTTCCTTTCCAATGCTAGTTCAGTAGACTTTGATCTTGTATCTCTTATTAGTATTGATATTGTCAGCAAACCTCAAACACCTGTATTGTTGCAAGGAACTAGTTCCAAAGGAAACCTTTGCAACATCACTCAAAAAACCCCTACTGACATATCAGTCAAGATTGGAACTGTTGAGCATGTTCATGTAGGCCATAACTGTTCAACAGAAGAAACTGAAAGTTATATAGCCCTTTTCAAACAATTTTGTGATTTTTTTCCTAGATGTATGAACAAATGCCTGGGATTGATCCATCTATCGCGATATACGAGATTAAAATTTATCCCATGACAAGTCCAGTCCTACATAAACTATGTCGATTCCATCCTAGGAAGGTTGTGGCTATTAAAGCCGAAGTGAAGAAACTTCTAAAAGTGGGGTTTATTTATCCCGTACCACTGATGGAATGGGTGTTTAATATTGTCCTTATGGCTAAGAAGCAAGACACTATTAGGGTTTTCATGGATATCTGAGATTTAAATAAATTTTGTCGCATGGAAAATTTCCCTACTCCACACATCAATCAAATAATTGATAACTATGTTGGGAGTGTCATCTTTCTTTTTATGGATGGCTTTTCCAGCTACAATCAAATAGAAATTCTACCCACCGATCAGCGTAAAAAACATTGATTTTCTCATGAGGAGACTTTTCATATAGAAAGTTACCTTTTGATTTATAAAACGTCGGAGCTACATTCCAGCATGCCATGTCCTATGCTTTTCATGATATCAATCACATCGTGGAGTTGTATCTGGACAATCTCCCTACTCATTCACAACAATGGGAGGACCACCCAAGGGTCCTTGGAGATATTTTCCTTAGGTGTCATCATTAAAATATTAGGCTTAATCCACACAAATGTGTATTTTATTTTGATACTAGACTTCTTATTGGTGTTGTGGTTTCCAAAGATGGCATCCATCTAGATCCTTTGAAAATTGTTGTTATTTTGGCCTTACCCACCCCGACTAATATCACCGAACTCTAAAGTTTGCAAGGGAAGGAAAAATTTATTCATATTTTAGTATGAAAATTCAAAGAAAAAAAGAACGTCTATATTCGTGTCTTGGAGAATGTAATGTCCCTTTTTTTGAATTTTTTATTACAATGACCAATTTTTCACTTTTTCCCCAATTTCGACCTTTGACTAGTTTTGATGTCTAGGTATCCAAATTGACCCAAATGCTCCCAAATATTCCTAGAAGGTGTATGAATAATATTAATACTTGAATATTATTTTTATGGATGATTTATGAACCTCCAATTACTTCTACAAACTTGCTTGATATTCTGACCAAAGTAGGAGTCTTTACTAGCAAATTGGGGCTCCAATTCCCCCCTGGGTAAACGCTGGAAATGGCTTCTCAAATGATCCAAAACCCAATTAAATTTATGAACATAGGAATAGGAAATTTAAGGGAAATTTTTAAGGTCTCATATGCATAATTATTCAGTTTATACAGGCTGTTATGACCCTCTCCCAAACAACTACAAAATCACTAATTCGACCCTTGGGGAAATGGCATCAAATATTCTCCAAATGCAATTAAACTGAGTAAAATTACCTCAAATTATTAGGTTCTGAAAATTAAACTTGTAATTCTCATACATTACATTCCATTCATCATAAATATGTCAGAGATACATTCTTTCATTCGAAATCATCAGCATTACCATGGCATACAACAATATAGTGGGGAAATGGTCATTGTTTGCTCATTAAAATTCATTTTTACATACAAATATGTGGTATTTAGACCTGATAATAAATAATAGAGAAAATTTATATTATTACCATCATAAATGGACAATGAAAGTCTCTCCCAATTCTAAGTCATCAACATTACAATGGTTCACAACAAGATAGTTGGGAAATGGCACTATTTCTTCATTGTTTAACATTTTTACATGAAATATTTTCGTCTTTCGACTAGAAATTATTATGAAATTGAAATAAAGAGAATTTTCATAAGTAAATAAAATAATTGGGCATTATAATCTTCCCCAAGGATATCAATATCTCACCCAAAGCACAATCCCTCCATGAACAAGAATATGCAATAAAAATTGGAAATGGTTGGGAGAAAGTGTTGCAATAGAAGGAACCACAAGATTACCTGAAGCTTACACCTGAAAACAAAACTCCATTAAATCTCAATGAAATACCTGAGTGGCCTCTCCAAACACCAAATTGTATGGGAATCTTTCACCCTCGAAATTGGCTAAGGAAAGAAACTAGTCATCCACTAGCTCTCTCAATTCACAAATGCAAATTTCTCAAATCATAAAAATCCCTTTTATTGGTTTATTATTGTATTTTATAAACATAATTAGCCTTCTAATGTTACAAATTCATCCAAAAACTCAAGCCAATTCGAATTTGGGTGTGTGCTCATGATTTGCCATGTGTCCTCCCTTTCCTAGCCTTCCATCTTCCCCCAATTTGAGTAGGAACCCATTGAGCTTCCCCAACTCACATGAGAGCCCTATTGGATGCTCTATTTCGACCTGAAATGTCATATATGTCATATTTCATCCTTCATATCTTATTTTTGTCACATGTGTCATAGCACCTCCATCATTGTTGTCATAGAGCTAGGGAATCTAGTATAAGTTTCTCACTAGCTCCAGAATGACTCTTCCTCTCTCATGTAAGTTACATTTCCTTCCAAATTTGACCTATTATGTATATGTACAAGTTTAGTATCCTTATAATCTAATAACATTTATTCTTCCCATGGATTCAAAATTGCAAGAGGAGGATTCCATGTGGCACATAAATTCTAGTTTGTGTGGGCCCCATAGTTTCCATGTGTATCCATGATCCATTTCCACTTCAATTTTCTCTTGTATTTATTTATTGAGATCCTTTATTAAATATTTATTCCATTCTAATGATCAAACATCATTCATTTTCCCCCTTATTCCAAATCCCAAGGCTTCCACCCCCAACCTATGAAACTAGTAATTTTCCTCCTTGGCAATTATTTGACCCTTAGCATCAATTTGACAAACTCTAAGGAATATGGAAAATGTGATTAGGCCATTGTGACCCAATGAAAAATTTGGGATGTGAAAAATATTTCCTTACTAATATTTCTTTTCCTCAAGCAATTTCAAACATGGGTGTTGAAGAACCTTCTTTCTGGATGATTCTTTGAAGTTACTACTAAGTTTCCCAACTTTGAGTCTTTGAGATTCCATGAAGATTTTCTAGAGGAACCACCATGCTTGCTGCTGCACGAATATTATTAAAATCACTTTATTAAGTGGGGAATCCATCTCCCATACTTCTTGTTTCCCCAAAAAATTGAAATCAATGGGACTAAAAACTATCCCAGGGTCCCATTGCTTGTATTACACTCCAACAATTAAGAGTGCTCTCCAACCCATACCATTAGGAAAGAGAATTCTGAGATCCCATTTTCTTGCATATATTCTTCCAAACATCATGGGTACATAATATATATCATCAAAGTACTTAACATCATAATACAAATGTACATCAAGGAGGTGCCTCGTCAAAAAATCATGAAAGTGCTTATACCTCCACGTAAGTAGACCACCATTTGCCAAGTGCGTACAAGATTCAAGTGACCAATCAAATCTTCTCCAATGACATAGGTGAGGATCCCATGTCTGATAATGCTTCTCCAAATGGATGTGATATGCATCAAAATATTCAGCCATGTATTCTTTCATCCAAGAAGTGAATGAACAATCTCCACTAAAATATGAACTTATTGATGAGCAAAAAAACAAGGAGACTTCAAATGACTCAAAGAAGTCTCACCCATACATCCATGAATGAGAGAATCATAAATATATAACAAATTATGTGGCTGGCAACAAAAAGTTTCTCCAATCATAATTCTATTCACGCCAGTGTTGGGTGAAGTTCCTCCAACATCAAATGAACCAAGTGTTGAGCAAGAAAAACCATGAGTCTTCAAGTGACTCAAATGCATATCATAGGTGCATCCATGTAGATGTGAATCATCATAAAGTAACAAAGGATGTTGTTGCAAATGTGAATAAGAATGTTCTCCAACCATGTTATCATAAAATGTAAATCTAGGAGTTCCATACTCCTCATGTGGCACCATCAGAGAGAACCCTTTCACCCATACTTCATTGAGACTAATGTTGCAAAACATGGAATTGTAGGATGTAGGAGAATGAACTAACTGACCCAAATGATCAAAAGGTGCAGAAGTTTCATCATGGGAAGGATCCATATGGGTAGTATCAAGCAAATCCTTCAAAAGTGTGAAACCTTTGTCATAGACTGGTTCTAGTGTAGAGGAATCATGCTCAAAATTGCATAACCTTCATGAAGAGACAATTCAAGTTCCTATTCCACCACATAAAGTGTTTGGATCTCTTCAAGTTCATATTCAAACACATAAAGCAAATTAAAATTTCTACATTTCTCATGATCCACCATGTCATGAGAATCCTTCAAGAAATATACCATATGACAATATGAAACATGGGAGGAAGAACAAGTATCTTACAACCTCTCTACAAGTTGCTCATTTTGAATTTGAAGATTATGAATATCCTCATTATTATTCAAGTAGGATTCATGTAAAAATTAATTAAGCTCAACCAAATTGTTTCTATCGAAAATCAAAGACATGAAATTACCTTCAATATTGCACATTTCTCTTTGAATCTTCTCCATGTCTTGAAGGAAGGATGAATTCTCCAATGAAGATATTTTCCAACAAGAATTTGACACCAATTCTTTAGTGTCATGTAGTATTATAAGCGCCTCTTGGATCTTATTTTCATTCATCTTTAAGGACCCTTCAAGAAAATGAGGCTTTTGGAAATGAACCTCCTCATCTTCTTCCTTCTTGCTTGGACCAACTTCATGAAGCTCAAGTGGTGATGGGGAAGTTGATTTTGTTTCTTCTTCAACTGCTACAAGGTCTTCATTTCATTCTTACTGGAAGTTTGGCTTGCAGCAACTCTTTCAAAAGTGATCTCTATGTCACCAACATAGAGGTGTGAGCACCCATCAGTGGTACTCCTTCATAGTTCAAGCATGCATCAATAGATGCTCTTTGTTTCATTTACAAGGTAGAATGTGTCTCAAAATGATATTCAATATTTTTAATATAATATTCTTCATACTCATGTGATGTATCTTCATATTTTTTAGAGTCACTTGGGAGTGAATTTCGATCCTCATAATGTAATTCTTTTTCTGTTTCGCCACCCACAGAACTTAGTGTCTCCTTGGTCTCCTCCAGACCTGTGCATTGCTGATTATTCCTTAATGAATTCAAATTTGAATTATTTTTCCTAAATTCATTCAACCAAACATAAAATCCTTCAAAATGAATGTTATTATGTGTCTCTCCATGATGCAAACTTCTACTACCCCCTTTTGCCAGCTTACCCCTAAGCTGGATAGACATCAATTCAAATCCTTTCATAAGTTGTTGGGTCATGTTCTTGGTTATGTCATAAAATAGAGATTTCATGATTTTTATATTCTCCTCACCATCATATGAGGTTCCATTTTCATCTCTAATCATAGTTTCCTAAAAAAAATGCCTTCTTCTCCTACTTTTTTTCTTTCTTTTTCCACAAAAGCACTTTTGGTTTCAATATATAATGGCCGTCCCTGAATTTGTGTCTTCATAAATATAATACCACATCAGTTTAAAATATCATGCTCCAATACCACTGTAATTTCCCTTTTTCAAATTTTTTTATTACAATGACCAATATTTCATTTTTCCCCAATTTCGACCTTTGACTAGTTTTGATGTCTAGGCCTCCAAATTGACCTCTAGGCCTTCAAATTGACCCAAATGCTCCCAAATATTATGAGAAGGTGTATGAATAATATTAATATTTGAATTTTATGTTCATGCATGATTTATGACCCTCCAATTACTTCTACAAACTTGTTTAATATTCTGATCAAAGTAGGAGTCTTTACTAGCAAATTGGGGCTTCAATTCCCCCTGGGTAAATGCTGGAAATGACTTCTCAAATGCTCCAAAGCCCTCTCGAATTTCTGAACAGAGGAAGAGGATTTTCAAGGGAAATTTTTAAGGACTCATATGCATAATTATTGAGTTTATATAGGATTTTATGACCCTTTCCCAAACAACTGCAAAATCACTAATTCGACCCTTGGGGAAATGGCATCAAATCTTCTCCAAATGTAATTAAACAGAGTAAAATGCACTCAAATGCTTAGTTTATGAAGATGAAACTTGTAATAATCATAAATTACAGTATATTAATCATAAATATATCAGATATACATCTTCCATTCAAAATAATCAGCATTACCATGGCATACAACAATATAGTGGGGAAATGGTCATTGTTTTCTCATTGAAATTCATTTATATACAAATATTTGGTATTTCAACCTGATAATTTCTAATAATGAATAAAATATCATATTGAGCTTATTATAATCAGAAAGGGACAATTAAAGTCTCTCCCAATTCGAAATCATCAACATTACAATGGTTCACAATAAGATAGTTGGGAAATGGCACTATTTCTTCATTGTTTAACATTTTTACATGAAATATTTTTGTATTTCGACCTGAGAATCTTATGAAAATTAAATACTAGTAATTTAAATATAATGGGGCATTATAATATTCCCCAAGGGTATCAATATCTCACTCAAAGTACAATCCCTCCATGAGCAAGAATATGTAATAAAAATTGGAAAAGGTTGAGAGAAAATGCTACAATAGAAGGAAAAATGAGATGAACTGTAGCTTACACATGCAAATACAACTCCATTAAAGATCCATGAAATACCTGAGTGATGTCTCCAAACACTAACTTAGATGGGAATATTTCACCCTCAAAATTGGCTAAGACAAGAAACTAGTCATCAACTAGCTCTCTCTCAATTCACAAATGAAAATTTATCAAATGATAAAAAGATATTATCTTGGTTGATTCATGTATTTTATAAACATACTTATCCTTATAATGTTACCAATATATCCAAAAAATCAATCCAATTCGAATTTGGGTGTGTGCTCATGATTTTCCATGTGACCTCCCTTTCCTAGCTGCCTTCGATCTTCCCCCAATTTGAGTAGGAACCCATTGAGCTTCCCCAACTCACACTGAGCGTCCTATTGGATGATCGATTTCAAATTGAGATGTTATATATGTCATATGTTATCCTTCATATCTTATTTGTGTCATAGGAGTCATAGCATGTTCATCATTGTTGTCATAGAGCTAGGGAATCTAGTACAAGTGTCTCACTAGCTCCAAAATGACTCTTCCTCTCCCATGTAAGTTACATTTCCTTCCAAATTAGACCTATTATGTATATTTCCAAGTGTATTAGCCTTATAAATCATCCAAGAACATTTAGGCTTCCCATGGATTTGAAATTTCAAGAGGAGGATTCCATGTGGCACATAAATTCTAGCTTGTGTGGGCCCCATAGTTTCCATGTGTCTCCATGCTCCATTTCCACTTCAATTTTCTCTGGTATTTATTTATTTATATCCTTTATTAAATATTTATTCCATTCTAATGTTCAAACATCATTCATCGTACCCGTTATTCCAAATCCCAAAGCTTCCACCCCCAACCTAGGAAACTAGTAATTTTCCTCCTTGACAATTATTTGACCCTTAGCATCAATTTGACAAACTCTAATGAATATGGAAAATGTGATTAGGCCATTGTGACCCAATGAAAAATTTGGGACTTGAAAAATAAGGACACTCCATTCCTTTGGGATGACCAATCCCAACGAGGTTTTGACAATTTGAAACATGCTTTGACGCATTCACCAGTGTTGCACCCCCCAAATTACTCAAAATACTTTCTGTTGTATGTTGTTTCCTCCACTTATATCATTGGTATGGTTCTAGTGAAATAATATTCCAATGACCAAGAACATGTGATTTGTTACCTAAGTAAGAGTATTCTTGACTCTGAAACTCGTTACCCGCGTGTGGAGAATACAGCTTTAGCTACGGTCATTGCTGTGCAAAACATTCATCACTACATCTTACTATGCACCACAATTGTTCTCACGGATCAAAACCTCATGTATTTAATTATAAATATTCAGTTACTAGGGTGAAAGTATTCCAATTGTATCGTTATCTTACAGAAATTCGATCTCGAGTTTTCTAAGGCTACTTTAAAGAAGTCCTTCGTTTTCACGGAGTTGATGTGTGACCTTCCCTGTGCTCTAATGGAAGCTGAACCCAATGATTAATTTCTAGATTATTTCTTGTTCCTAATTAGCACAACCAACCTGTGGTATGGAGATTTTATCATTTATATCTAGACCTAGAGATTTAAGCCCTACATGTCCCATGACGATCATCATTGCATCCATCACCATGAAAAGTATTATCTGATTTTAAATGGTACATTGTGTTGATGTGGTATTGACTCCATTCTTTGACGATGCCTTACACACGAAGAGGCTGAACATTTGAATGATTTCCACTATGGAGCATGTGGTGGTCATCTTTATGGGATGGTGAGAACTCTGAAAATCCTTCGCATTGAGTATTTTTGGCCCTTAATATTCAAATATTGTCATGAGGAAGTTAAGAAATGCCCACCCTATCAACTCTTTTATCCTAAAAAGCACACCCACCTTTCTCCTTTACACCTCGTAATTGTTGTTGTCCCTTTCTCGAAGTGGGGTATTGATTTCATCCATTGTAATCCTACCTCAACCAAGGGGCATGGTTTCATCATCGTAGCCTTTGATTACTTTACAAAATGGGTTGAGGAAATGCCTACATATGTAGAGGATGGAAATATGGCCTCCCTATTTTTATTTAATCATGTGATATCTAGGTTTGGAGTCCCACAAGCCATAGTCATTGACCACGGATCTCATTTCCGCAATCAGATGATGGATGAGTTGAGTTCTAAGATGGGTTTTTGCCATGAAAACTCAACTCCATATTACCCATAGGCTAATGGTTAGGTTGAGGCCATTAACAAAGTTTTAAAAACTATGTTGCGTAGGATGGTTGGAGATCACAAATTCAACTGGAATTTAACTCTGTTTTCCATACTTTGGACTTATAGGACTTTAATTAAAATAGAAACTGGTTTCACACCTTTTCAGCTAGTTTATAACTTCTCCTGAGCACTTCCACTGAAGAAGAATGGTTTTTGTACTTAAGAAACCTTGATGAAAATAGAAGAGATGCTGCTTTGTCTCAGGAGGCACATAAAAAACACGTTAAGGATCAATATGATAAGTCTATTCATCCTCGTGTCTTTAATGAAGGTGACATGGTTTTGACTTATGATCAGAGACATGCCAATCTAGGGAAGGGGAAGTTTGAATCTATGTGGTACAATCCCTTTATCATCAGTAAAGTTTTAGAGAAAGGGGCCTATGAGCTTGTAGACTACGATGGGATACCTTTCAGGAAACCTCGCAATGGGTTGTACCTAAAGAGGTACTATGCTTGAATTCATTTATGTATGGTAACTTGTATATATGTATATTGTTTGAATTTTTGGTGTGTTGTTGTATTTTCAATATGGTTTTGAATTTCTTTTCAATACTGTTTATACCATGTTTTGGTTATGCAGATCAGATGTATTTTTATGGTTTTGTTGATGGTGCTTGTCGTCATACCTTGAACCTCGCTTCAGATACTTAGGTTTTTTATTCTCCAGCACATGACTTAGTCAGTTCAGGAGCGGTTTGTATTGGTCCATCTACCAACAACATCGCCGAGTATCAGACAATGATAGGTTTGTTGACTAAGGCTGCATCTCAGGACATTCATGACTTGGTAGTATTTATGGACTCACAACTAGTGGTTTTTCATTTAAACCACATTTATACCATCAGAAACCCTACACTTCTTCATCTTTTTTGAAGAGTACATATGTTAGAAAGGCCATTTGAACCCATCACTTATAGGCATATTCCTAGGTCTTATAATACGGTTTCCAACTCATTGGAAAACTACCACTAGTGGGAAATGGGAGATAGTGACCAAAAAAATGACCAAAATCCAGATATCAATGACCACCTTTGGTTTGGCGATCATTGGTGGCTAATTTACGGTCTTTTATTACGCGACCAAAATTGGTCATTTTTATTTTGGTCATTTATAGCTTGTCACTTAGTCATTAATTTGGTCATATATTTGGTCATTAATTTAGTCATATATTTGAATCAATGACCAAATATATGACCACATTTATGACCAAATTAATGACCACATGACAAACTAGAATATGGCCAAATTTAATCGCTTAATAAAAGACTGTAAATTAGCCACCAAAACTATTTTTTAGTCATTGATATGTGAATTTCGGTTGTTTTTTTGGTCATCTATATCGCATTGTTTGGTCATGTATCTCTCAATTTTCAGTCATTTTATATGCGAATGTTGGTCATTAATCTTATTTATTGGTCACTAATTTTGTCTTTTTTAGTCGTTTTATGTGTGGTTATTATATTTTAGTTGTTTTAATGGTGTCCATTATTAATCAATATAATTTTTTCATATGATATTATGTTTAAATTAAAAAAAGAATCATAAATTATTTATCATCATCTAATACACATGTGAATTATACAATGTCACCTTAATTAGTTAATTACAACACTTATAAATAATATAAAGTACAGCCATATAATTTTTAAACTGCACAAATTCTATTATATGAAATTTCAAGTATTACAATAAATATGAGTTTTCTCAAAAACTATATCCATATAACTTTACATGAAAATGATATAGTACATCGATGACTTTTCAAAATATTACAATGGCTAAACCATCCAACTTGTACTTGGCTGCTAAGCGATACTCATATCCAGTGGCAGCTTCAAAACCATACTTAGTAGCTTGAAACCATCAGCAATAGGTTCTTCATACTCAATGGAAAATCCTCAGCAACATGATATTCATACTCAATGGCCCACTTTTTTAGCTTTCTATATGCGCACATGCTTCTGTATCCGCACTACACGTGCTTCTGAGCTTCCTGAGATTTATATCTGCGCACATGGTTCTGTATCCGCACTGAAACAACCTCCCTCCTCATGTTGTTATAAATCTTGAAAGTGAGGTTACCTACAAACAACACATGTTAAGCAATAAATTTTGCTGCTCGCTAAAAAGAGAAAACAAATAACTGAAAAATGTACATAGTAATTTCACAAGATTTAACATGGCAAAAAGAAACAATTCCAACAAACAACATGTGTACTCAAAATGCATAAACATTTATTACCAACAGACCTCCAAATACATGACCATGAAATACCTCTCCATGAGGCCTTAAGATTAGTGGTAGCATTGCGCAAAGCAATAAATTCTTTTCAAGCAATATATGAACGAACTTTGAACTGAATATGTTTTGTTGAATTTCCCAATACCTCAATTCTTCTAACATTTAATTCAGCCATTTGACCCGCTCTGAGGAAAACCTTGTGTTTCCCTATTTGAATATTAAAGGAAATTTTAGGTTGTTTTTATTAGCATTTTAACTGAATAAAATAGTGGTGGAAGAATCCACCACCTTAGAACATATACACTTCAATCCTATTCTGAATCACACTGAAAAAGATGCAATCTTAAACCTAACAAAGGCACAAAATTGAAGGGCATATAGAAAATTCCATATGGAGTGAATATAATGGTGGTCATAATAATTTTTCGTTAGTGTGGACCTCTCAAGTCATGGAAAACAAAGGTAGATATTGAGCATAGAGTTATGTTTGAGCCGTTAACTTTACAAGCTCAAAATAAAAATGAAATAATCTATAAGAAGATTATTTTTCAAGCACCCCTCACAGTTATACTAACATCTAAAGGGAATTTATTCCACTTTGAGAAAGGAAAAGTGGTTCAACCTACTTGAAAAGGGGATCACCTTCCTCCCAATGAATCCCCTATCTTGGAAGATTAGGTTTTCTTCAGAAATTAGGTGAGGCCTACATGCAAAGTATGACAGATGAAAGAAAGAACTTTTTTATACTGTGTAAATTGGAGTATGTCAAAAACTACTTTGTTTTTATTCACTAGGGAAGATGAGCTTAGGTCATCAAGAAAAGGCATTAAAGATTGACAGCCAAATACTATACATCTAAAATATTTCGAGTATCTATAGGATATAAAATGTAATATCAATTATAGAATGTAAAATAAAGTGCATTCTACATTTCTCACCCGTGGTATGCATTTTTCCATTAGAATTCAAATTTTAAGCCCAGGCATAACATTTTCCACATATATTCCAAAGTACCAAGGAGAGGTGAAGGAGACTCATTTATACCTTGCAATTTTGACCTGCTTGATACTTAGTAACCTGAATAAGGAACTTTTGACATTCGACTGGAGCCTCGTTCTGAATTGCTTGAAAATCGTTCTGTTGTAGAAGTTAACATCTTATACATGATAATACAACAAAAAGAAGGCTTCAATTCAGATAATGTTTGGGCCTGAAATTTGCAAGTTCTAGGTATAAGAAGTCAATTAAAGTTTTGAAGCTCAAGGATTAAGAAAAACTGGAAAATCAGACTATTTAAGTATAAGTATAGTGCATGGAAGCATCAAAAGGTATTGTAGAGAAATTTATTAGATGACATATTTAGTAGAATCAAGGTGGAGCAAAGTCAGGGCCAGAAATTTGGAAGTTCTAGTATAAGAAGTTAATGTTTTGAAGCTCAAGGATTAAGACAAACTAGAAACTCAGACTATTCAAGTATAAGCCTAGTACATGGAAGCATCAAAAGGTATTGGAGAGAAATTGATTGGATGACAAATTTAGCAGAATCAAGGTGGAGCAAAAAGGAAAGGATGTTCAAACGGGAAAGTTCTGATTTATTTTCGATGTAAACTAAAGATATCCTCTATGGCCAAGGTATGCATACCTATGAACTACTCCTTAATATTGCACTTGTATCCACTACAACTAATATATCACTCCACATGCTCAAGACTCCATAACATATAGAGCTCATGTTATGATGTAACTGAAGCTTTATAAGATGGATTAAGAACCAAAAAAGGTTGCAACAACCCTTTCCAATAAGCACCACATATCCACTCAGAAAAACAATGGACAATTTAATCCTTTTATTAAAAAACATTATATCCTAAATATACAATGCATGGTAGAGTATGAATTAAGAAGGATGCATATTTACGCATACCCACAAAGAATATAAAGAGCAATTTCCTCCCGTAAAAGTACACATGGTTGTTCAATAATTGAATTTATTTTCCAGTGATGTCACTGCTTACAAATATGATTGAAAATTCAATATCAACAATGTACAAACAACAAACATAACAAAATATTTCAAATACATGGTTAATCATTTGATACTTTTTTGAACCAACAAGGATCCAAATCCTCCCTTAATGGAAAGCAACGAGATTAATGTGTATATCAATTTATACTTATACCTAAAAACATTACCAACCATTCCAACATCTAGCTAGCTATTAATCCACTATAGCATTTCCCTAGGCAGTAACCATGCTGGACATAGATGCTAAGCGAGAAGTTCCATTTAAGAAATTCACGTTTTCTTTAGGATCTACATCTATAATTGCCAAATCACTAGCCTTAATTTCACTAGCAAGCATTTTTTCAGCCATCCTATCTTCTAACAACCTCATAATTTCCCTACGCAAAGTTATTGCACCATAACTTGGGTTATAGCCTTCATCAACAACCTGATATTTGAAAATCTCTGGTACTTGAAGATCAATTCCTTTTGTTTAAGGCACTCAAAAACCTCTTTTAGCATAATATCATATATTTCTTTCACCTCTATCTTCGTGAGATGCCTGAGCAAAATGATTTCATCCAGACAATTTAAGAACTCAGGCCGAAAATATTATTTCATTTCTTAATTCACAAGGCTTTTAATCCTTGTGGAGATGTTGTCCTTTTCCCCATAATCAAGATCAAACCCAATTCTAGCCCCTCCTTTCTTAATTACACTGCTTCCTACATTAGATGTCATGATCAAAATAGTGTTCTTGAAACCTACAGTTCTACGCTTACTATCAGTTAATCTTCAATATTCTAGAATTTGGATCATCGTATTGAATACATGAGGATGAGCATTTTCAATCTCATAAAAAAGGACCACTATATAGGGCCTCCTTCTCACAGCTTCAGTTATTTGTCCTCCTTCACTGTAACCAACATATACTATGGGTGAACAAATCAATTTTTACATAGTATGCCTCTCCATAAATTCACTCATATCTAACAATATCATTTCCTCCTCTGAACCAAAATAATAAGCTTCCAGTTCCTTGGAAAGATTTGACTTTCCCATACCTGTTAGACCTCAGAAACTTAAGCTAGAAATTGGCCTGTTGATATTCTTCAAACCAACTCTTTCTCGATGGATAGATCGACTAATAGCTATTACAACTTCATCTTTCCCTATGATATTGTGGTGAAGAGTTTCCTCCATCTTCAAAATTCTGTCAGACTCATATGTTGACACCTTTTCAACAGGAATTCCTGTCCATGTAGATACAATTTCCTCATTGTTTTCCTCTGTCACTGTTGGACCCTCATCACCTGCATCACTCTCAGCTTTTGATTTTTCTTTACCCTTCTCTGTTACAGCAGCAATTTGTGCCTTCAACTCCATCTCCCGGGCATGTAGCTCTCCATACCATCTAGCACATAACATCCCCACCATGAAATATACACTTTAATGTCAACATTTAAAATATGCTGAAAAATAAAATTATCACTGATATTAAGCACTATACTAGAGACCTTGATCTTTTTTCTGAATCAAGCAGTGCTCCAGCACCTGAAGAATGTAATTTTCATTCTATATTTGAATAGAAGCTTCAATTTTTTTTGGAAGAAAGAACCGATACAAATCAAAACCATAAATTTTCAAAGTCCTGACTCTGAACAACTTCATTCTTTTCTTTTGTTATTTTTCTATGTTCCTTTTCAAGCTCTCTAGCCTCCTTGGGAAGCTGACAATAAGATAGAATAAAAAATCAATAAGAGTAAGCATGTGTCTTAAACTTTTGAATTACAGAACAATGGATATTATTCATTTATTTTAAAAATATATGCATATGTCAATCAACTTGTGCATGCCTCAATCACACACAAGAACCTGCCTCATCCGTCAGATTAATCACCTTGTCAGGAAGGAAACGATCATTGCACAAAAGAATTGTTAACTTCGTCGTAAAAATCTCTAATTGTGATAATAATTTCCAGCACTGGAGAAGAGAATTGGAATATATACCTCATGTAATGATAGGACAATTGAGCAATAGCAGTCAAAGCCTCATTAGTATAGCATAGCTTGTGATGAATCTCATACCATTCTCGCAAAGCTTTCAAAATTTGTATGGTTTCATCCACAGTGGGATCTGGCTCTTGGACTGGCTGAAATCTCCTTTCAAGAGCTGGATCCTTCTCAATGTGTTTTCTGTATTCATCAAGCGTGCTGGCCCCGATGCACTATTGAAACAACAAAATACATCCTCTGATTAGAATAGGAGCATAAGATGATAAAACAATGAATAAGCTCTAACTTCCAAGTTGTTGAAGCATGCACACTTGCAAACGTAATCACATCGAATCTCCTGTCACTAGAATGCTAAATTTATACCTGTAGTTTTCCACGTGCAAGAGCCGGCTTTAGAATGTTGGCATCATCAATAGCATATTCTTCTGCTCCTGCTCCAATTAAGGTATGTACTTCATCTATGAAAAGTATTAACTCATAACTATGTTTAACTTCCTCCATTAACTTCTTTAATGTTTCTTTAAATTCTCCATGGTACTGTGTCCCAGTAACAAGAAGGCCCATATCTAAGGTAATAACCTGCATAGAACAAAAGACTTTTTAAGTGAACCTAGAAATCCTATAGGGATTATCAGAAAGGAAATTTATACGAAATAAATTCACAATAAAATGAGCTTGTTTCTTCAATCAGTGTTTCAAATGTAAAACAACCATATATATCTGCAACACTCTCTGCCACTATTGTTGTATACAATAAAAAATATAATTACACAAAAAAGTAAAAATACTTGTATGAAAAACAAATCCAAATGCATACTTTTTTACCCTCAATTGTTTCTGGAACATTCCCAGATGCAATTCGCTAGGTAGGACCCTCAACAATAGTTGTCTTTCCCACTCCTGGCTCACCAATAAGACGGATTATTCTTTGTGCAACATCCCAAAATTTGAGTAACCTGTTCTATTTGTGGCTGCCTTCCAACCACTGGATCAAGATTTCCCTGAATAAGTAGCCATTGCTCCATGCTTAATATCACATACAAAATATAACTCATTAATATTTCAAATTATCATATAACATATTACCTCCTCTGCCAATTTAGTCAAATTCGGCCCATACTCTTCAATTGTTGGTGTCTTGTTGTTGCTGCTTCCAGGACCTACCATAGCTCTATCATCATCTCTATTTTCTCCCACCATGTGAACAACTTGTTAAGTCCAACTTTAGCATCTTACAAGAGACAACCAAACAAAAAAACTGGGATTCTAGAATGGTATATTTAATTACTTGAGTGAGAATTTTACTCATTTTTGCTCCAAGATTTTCAAGCACACAAGTTGCAACACCTTCACCCTCTCCCAATAATCCCAAAAGAAAATTCTTAGATCCTATGTAACTGTGGCCTGCACTCTCAATAGTCAAAGATTGTTTATATAACTAGCATAGATCCATCTAAAAGGGGATCTACCAAGCACCAAGAGGGATCAAATCTCTAAGGTGAAAACCCTTTTTTAGAGTGGAATGTTACCAACTTTAGTTTATCTAATTTATGTTGTTTTATATATATGCAATTCTAAATAATTTAAATTTAAATTAAGACGACAAGTTATTTTTAATAATATTTTATTATTTTTTATAAAATACAAGTGTCAACTATAGCATGAGCATGGAATGTCAACTTTAGGATGAGCACGGAAGGAGTTACACATCTCTCCCCTATTGGGTTGTAGAATGTACCTTTTTCGATGCAAAGATTTCAATTATAAAAAAATTCACTAATACACATCCCAATTTAAAATTAAGTAGACATGCAACATTTAGGCAACAACAACAATTAAAAAACGTAGGTACCACCCATCAAGCAGCTC
Organism: Pseudotsuga menziesii; assembly: GCA_001517045.1. Lineage (NCBI taxonomy): Eukaryota > Viridiplantae > Streptophyta > Pinopsida > Pinales > Pinaceae > Pseudotsuga > Pseudotsuga menziesii. The sequence goes on along the minus strand of LPNX010212261.1, from coordinate 839,685 downwards.
AATTTAGGTAGCAACAATTTTAAATTAGGCAGACATGAAACTTTTGATTTAGAAAGATAGAAAGACATCGCCTAAGAAGCAACTCGATTTACAAAACAACAATTTTGGGCAAGACAACCAACGATTTTGCAACTTTTTATTACATAGAGAGGCATCCACCACCCATGAAGCAACTCAATTTACTCACTTTCGAACATGATTAACCAAATCAAATCAAACCTCTAAATTCACCTGGATGATCGAATTCCCAAATTTTCGTATTGACGGGCATGATTCGGCCGAATTTGGTTGCTATGCTTTTACCCCAATAGGGAAATTTAGTAGCTAGTCTTTTACCCCAATAGGAAAATGAAATATGACAAATATCAAACACATAATTATTTTCTCTGAACCAAAACAAATTGGCAAGGGATTTTTTTAATGAACTTTATAGAAAAATCGTTAAGGTTTTCCCAAAATAGTTGAAATAAGGCAATTTCAAGTGTTGGCTTATTACTATCACTTAATTTTTTTATCAATGAGTATTATTCATCTCACAACATCCTCCTCACTCTGCTTTCTTGAGAATGCTGGATAAATCTTTTCTTTAAAACAAAACTATTTTTAAATACTCTTTACCTTTGCATTTCTTACTAGGGCATGTAATGGATTGACTTCTTTCTTTACTACTTTTCTCAATGTGAATTTGTTTCTCTTCAGGGATTCCACCTTCACAATTTCACTGGCGATTCTCAAGAGAAATTCTTCTGCATGGGACCAATACTTCATGGGTTTTTCAACGCTAAGTCACAATCAACCATGTCATTTTCCACAGTTTTATCCTCATACATTGGTCTTTGTTTATCAACAATATTGCTAAAAAAATATCAAGGATTGTATGGGATTTGATCCTTAATTTTTGGACTTTTGTCAATAACTATGTGAAACATAAATACATTATGTGTATTTTTTTTATAGATAATGACCATCGACACAACATGGCCAATGCTTTATTATGCATGAACATACACTTCTTATGGAAAACATTATAAAAAAAAATTCTTGAAGCTTTTTGCTAGCAGTTTGGCATCTTAATGATTGCTTGGGAAGCCTAGGATGTCATGATGTCTAACCTCTCAGGGATTGGAAACTGTAACAATTTTATTTTGCAAACCCTCATTTTTTTATACATATACCCAACATATAAGCATAGTCAATAATAACTTGTCTTTCAAACTTTCAATCATTTGTAGGAGATACGTTGAGAATAGGAATATTCTTTGTACGCTCTAATTTATATTTTTCATTTTTCATTTTTTAATATTTAATATTTTTTATTTATGTTTACTAGCATAACGTGACTAACATGACATGATCTCCCCATACTGGGATGGAGAACACCTCGCTTCTCTCGGTGCAATTATGTTTCCAGAAATCATAAATGTGAATTGAGTATTACATGTGGACTTTACTCCCAGGAATCAAAATCAATTTAGTGTCTAGAATGACTATTTGACTCAAAAAAGGTTAATTCAATGTTAAAAAATCCAACCATGAAGTTATAGGTATTTCAATAACACCCTTCCCTTGATATCTTATAATGTCAAAAACCAACCAAGTTGTCTGGATTCCTCCAATGACAGTTCCAATACACACTTTTCTCTAGGAGTGAATGGAATTTCTACAGCAACAAATCCACTACCTCTACCAATAAATTTCTCAACCTCAATCCAAGCCTCCTTGAGATTAATTCCCATAGAATTCAGCACTTTGGTTGCAATGCGTGTTCCTTCACCAATTAGACCTAACAGTATCTACTATCTACCTACAAAGTTGTGTCCATGGCGTCTTGCTTCCTCATGAGCAAGCATAATAACTTTAATGGATTTTTCAGTAAAATGCTCAAACATAGACACAACCACCCCTCGTCTTGCATTCCCCTGTGTCCTTGGAAGATATACTGCAGCTGCGACTGTCACATGAAAGTATTTCTGAGTACATGCAATATTGTCAATGGATGTCACTCGTCGTAAACTAGAAAATGACTACATGGGAAAAGAATGGGCATGTGCATTGCCAATAATCTTTACAGCTCTTCTTAATCTTTTGGATCCCTTAATTTGACCATATTTTGTGTTAATTATGCTTCCTGGCAGAATTGTGGATTGTGTCAGTGTCCTAGCCATATTTACAGTCTACCCAGATTAATTGTGCTTGACAAGTTATATAGAGCTTGCAAATAAACATAAAGATCAATAAAAAAATAAACAACAATATCCTATAAAATTTAAACCAAGTCAGTGAACTGTTCTAACATCTAAAACTATTCAGTGTGCTTTCCTGAATAATAACTCTCAAATCACCAGAAATGAGACAGCACAAAAAATATAATCATTTCTAGAAACTATGATATTAACCAACAGGAAATATGCAACAATTTCAATCTACATGAGCATTATTTATCTGCGTAAAATTGTTTGGTTTTCATGTGCTGTATAACTAATCTATGCCTCTAACTGTATGCACTAATTTTGATATGCATCAATCTTCGCCTTAATCAATATCATACATCTAGCAATAGTATACAAATAAAACCAGGTGGAATGATTACAAACCTTTTTAGTAGGCTCTTTCTCGTTGCTCAATATTTGAAGAAATCGAATAACAGTAACGGATCAGATGCTAACAATATATCGGTAGTGATTCATAATGGCATTACAATGAAACCATCACCCCTAAATAGGTTGCAACATTATCCTCTTCCAGTAAGAGTTGAATAGTACTCTAATATGTTAACCATCCCCTAAATCTCCTTTGCATTAATTACCACACATGAACCACAACCAAGAGATGACTTTGTGATACAAACCCAAAATAGCACAATGCTTACGAGAAGGGATAAGAATATTTCACCTCAAAAAAGAATATCAAACTTTATATTTTGTGCATGACTGTGAGAGGCTGGAGGGTAAGAGTTGACCTGGACTTAGAAAAAACTCTTGAGATGGATTGGAATAAAAGCATAAAAAACTACACTAATTTTGAGCATCATATCTGCCTTGAGCCCTCCCCTAGTGTAGAAACTATCATCCCATTTCTGATAAATGCAGACCTGTAAATTTGAAAACATTTCCTACGCATGGGATCCACATGACCCTCAAGCTTGTAAAGGAGCTGTCCAAAATTTCTAATATCATAAAGAAGTATTCCAGGGTATTTTCTTACATACAAAATAAAAAATTCTTGAGACGGGCACCACTCTACTATGTTCACACCAGTAAAGTGATTAGATTCAATGGTAAGTGTACAGAAGTTTGGCTCTCAAAGATTTAGGATACAAATTCTATTGTCGGCTCCACAATTAGCTAGAATATCCAAATTTATGCAAATATTAAACACCATTAAAAGTAGTGGTGGAGACTCCATCAAAATCAAAGCAAAATCATAGAAGCAAATCGAGAAAATATTTCCATTAACATAAAAAAAGGATCAAGCTCTCTAATTAGCCTTAGTTAAAGAGAACCCTAACTAAAAGGAGGGCACATGACTGTGATTTATGTTTTTAAGGATGAATGGAAGCTTACAAAATGCCTTGTTCACAGCAATGGCTACATCCTCAAATTGATTTATCATTTTATGATAAAATAAAAAATCTGTAAGAAACTAAACATTGCAGAACATCTTTATTTTTTATATATGAATGGAGTCCAAAAATCGAAATGCTAAAGCTATAAATCAAGCTGTCATAAATATTCAAAACTCGTATTATCGGGGATGTCAAAAGTTGAATGGAAAATAGAATTCACCATGTCGATCAAACTGTAACAAAGACAGATTTCAAGAATGGGTATAAATGGGAATTTAGATGAAAGGAATATAGAGAGAACTTCCACAGAGCAATGATCACAACCCACTTTTTATCTGAGAGATTCGTAGCAAAATAAAAAGCACGCAATTTTAAAAATAACGAGATAACTTTGGAAAATAAAGAGCGATTTTAAAACCCTTTCTTTTAATTTTAGGGCGAGGATGTAGATTATTTACCTCAGTTAAAATTTCCTAATTTCGACAAGTTCCTTTCATGAGCATCAGACCACTGCACTTTCCTATTCTTGTTAGGATTGACATTTGCATCATTCCCTACATTAAGCCTATTAGGAATCCCATTGTGTTGGTATTTTGAGTCCTCGCAGATGCATGTGGCTTTTTTTATATTGCTCTTCAAGCAAACCTTCACAACGACATTCTTTCCATTGGCTGCCTCACCTCTGGAAACACCCACGGGGGCCCAAATGGGAATAGAAGTAGGTTGTGCCAATGCCATGGATGACCCATCTACTCATCAAAAATTGGAAGAACTATGACAAGATTCCACCTTTATTAAATCCGAGGTCGAACCCTCTAGTCAAGTAGAGGCGCACCACTAACAAAAGAAAGAGCAGCACCTACGTACAGACCAACACCTACGTATGGACCCTCAAGCAACTAGAAAAAGGACAAAGGACTCACAGGACAAAGCTGAGCATCAAAACCAACGTTCAAAATTGAACCCTTCCCAAGTTTCCCATCCCTTCCATTCCAAAGGGTTTTATCTGTTCCTAGAAGTGTAAAGTTAAAAATGCCCTAAAGAAATTTAAAAGCTGAATTTTACCCTTCCAAGGAAAAAATTTATTTCAAAAGAAGGGCAACATTTGAAATCACCCATCCATATAAATTTCTCAAGATTCTCAATATATTGAAATTCCTATGCTATAAAGTTTGACTAGTCATTCAAAATATTGGAAATATGATAAATTATAATCACTCACTCACTCATGTCATGCGCTCATTCCTTAGTTGTGCAATATGACCAGTGATCACTGATAACTATGAGGCACTAGCCACAAAGATGTGCCTCTGACTACCGAGTCACTTGGGGATACAATCAAAAGTGTGACAAAGTGTCAATGACTATGCTATAACAACAAAGAACAACTACTAGTCTACTATTAGGCTTGACACAAGCTCAAAACTTTCTGCCTACTACTTATGTGAACCTCGCTACCAATGTCCACTCGTTTTTTGTCAAAATGAAATTCAAAAGGTTGTTTTGATGAGTCCTCCTCTGTAAGACTTCATTTATTGTATGAATATCACAGACTCACAACAACTATAAACAACACTCAATTTCATGCAAATAAAAATAATGGCATGTAGCTAGGATCACAAACTGTGCAAAGGTAGAATTATGCATTTCTATAAAGATGTTCCATTGGGAACACGATATGGAGAAACAATGAGTTAGAAAAAAAAATTGTACCAAAGCACCTGCATAATGGTTATTAATAAAATTTAAAAAAAAAACAATTTTTGGCTCAAGAATAGTCTTCAATTTGATGGGTGCCATCATGATGTCATCTCCCTTCATCCTTCCAAACATTTGTGGTTTCTCACAATATTTGTCCTCAACGCTCGCCAACAAAATACATATAAAAGTTACTTGTATTTACATCCTCTTCTCTTTAAATCCTCGTTTGATAGTCATAACTAAGGATTATTATGCATTCACATCCTCACCCTATGATATCAATTGGGTCAAGGTGCAGACACAACCATAAAATATCAAATATATGAAGACGCAAAGAGTAAGAGACAACTATAAGTAACTCCTATATTAAATTTACTATATAAGTCTTGAATTGATACTTTCAGCGGAGATTTGACAAGTTGGATTGTTGTGATCTTCTTGTCACTCCTTACCAATGTGATTGCAAGGCATTCTTTGAAGGTGAAGTCAATAATGTTAGGACATCTTCCTCATTATCATTCCTTTTGGTAAGACAATAAGGAGGGTAGTGGCCCGCATCATCATAGAAAATAGTTTCGACATAGAGGTATAGACATTAATTGTTTTCATTAAATTACTTAAATTTCCTACACGTGACTGCCTATTCATTGAATTGTGGACTAGTATAAAACATAACAAATTTTAGAGCCACAAGCCCTTAATTACTCACACCTAGAACTTTCTCAAATCTAGCCATTAATAAACTTATTTTGGTGTTTTGGTTCAATTTAAAAGGAGGATTGTTGAGACTTAGAAATGCAGTGAGTTTCAAGGATTTAGTGGACTTAGGCTTGATTCCATTTCCCCTCCATCCAATGCCTATATGTTATCACAACAAGTGTTGAACAACAAAGCCTTGATGCTACGATCTCGGTTATGCTAGCGTTGCTAACTTGCTTGGTATGTAGGATTTTTTTTAATGTTTTCAGAGTTGTGTATTATTTTTTCTTAGGTTCCCAATCCCCATCATTCTTACATCTCTCAAGCTTGGATTGTTTCCCTCTCTCTGATTGAATTAAGTTATTGGTTGGTTATATAAATTTGTTTCTTGGTTGTAGGTTTATTATAGCCCCGTTTTTCTTAGTGGCTTCCTTTTGTACATAGTTAACACTAAGTAATTCTCTCATGGTCTTAGTTTTTCTTCAAGACTATATCTATTTACGACATCATGCACTATGCATAAGATCATGTGTATGCCCCAATATGGTTATCGCATAGTCTAAGTAGTTTTTCTGTATAATGAAGTGTGCTCCAGATCGAAAAAATACAATAGAATAGAATAGTTGTCATGTTACTAGGTTGTAAAATTAATGTTACATATATGAGAAATTAATGTGTTCAAAATATTTTTTTATTGAAAATATATCATTTTTCATGTAGTTATTAAGGAATGCTCAACTATTTAAAATTGTAAAACATTGGAAGAGAAATATTTTTTTTTCATTTTTTTGTGAAAGGGTTTAGTTAATTTATACTTGTCAATTGAAGTACAATTATTTATATTTCCCTTCTTCTTTTAAGGGCTCCAAGAATAAATGCCCTTCCAATTGAAATTAAGACCCACCCTTCAAATTTTATCACTGATCAAAACCGATAACAAAACACACATGTCCATTCACAATTCGCCAAGCTGACAAGGCAAGTGTTGAAATGATGTTTGACAGGGAGACAAGGAATCTTCTGAGACGATGACTCCATCGAGAACACCTCTAGGGTAATTATATGCCAAGTTTCCAAGGTCATTTCCAAATTAGCCTATAAAAACTATAATTATATGCCAAGGTGCCAAGGTTGTGTCCAAATTAGCATATAAAAACTATAACTATATGCCATGGTCATGCAAATTAGCCTTATAATTAACATTATATGCCAAGGTTTAGTGGGTTTTTTTATATGCCAAGGTCATGTCCAAATTAGCATATAGTTGGGTTGCATTATTTCAATTTTGTTAATATAAGGATGTATAAATATATATTATATATATGTTAGAATTTAGTAAAATGTACAAATTCATTGTCAAACTTGTAATTTTTTTCATTTTTGGAGTGACAACTAAAAATGACCAAATAAATGACCAATTGTTATGTGGTCTATTTTAGTCTAGATATCATGTGACCAAATTTGGTCATTTATCTTGGTCGTTTTTAGCTGGTTTTTATCTCATGACCAAAAATGGTCATTTATCTTGGTATTTTTAGTTAGCTCACTTAAATTTATCAATTTTGGTCACTTCTCCCTTGAAAAAAACTATGGTGACCAAAATTTTTGGTCTCCTGGTCACTAATATCTCATTTTCCACTAGTGTACATTTTAGACTAGTGCATTTTCGATACAAAACTTTTATAAATAAAACATGGTCCATTGTAAAATAAAATAAATAGTAAAAGATGCATAAAAAATCATGTAAATATCATTTTCCATTTGAAACACATATAAATACCGTAATTAAGTCTGTATATATATAAATTGTTTTACAAAATATGGTCACGAGACCTTGATTGAATCATTCTGGATTTCATATATACAAAAATGGAAAAAATCCTAAAGCTAGCTAGCTTTCACTGTATACATCATGCAGAACACCTAATGGTGCTCATGATAGCACATGATAACCCTGGCTACCCTCTGTAGCAAGAAGCTGAATTGACCTGACACTCTAGGTTTGTGTCTCTAGTACCTCCTAGGGATGTCATCTATATCAGCATCTGGAATGTCCAAAGTCAACCAGGTAATATTGTCCTCCAACTCGATTAACTCGTCGTCTCCTTTGTGTACGAATCGAGCCCTCGCTCTCCTATCCATTGGGGATGAAATCCCAAGTCATGCATCTCCAACATCTGCATGAAAATATTATGTCTCATCATCATTCGTAAAATTTATAAAACATGAAAATACAAAAAATTCAACATCTTGAGCATTTTTCTTACAAATATCACCCCATTGGCGCTCTGCTGGTAAAGGTAGATCTGGATCTCCTCAGAAGTCGGTCCAAGCATAAGCATAATCCTCAATCATGAGGATTTGGTTTTCCAACGAATGTAAAAAGGGGTTCTCGTACTTGACCTTGGCTTCACCACCTCCAGTGCGGTCCATGATATCTACCCATCGCAGCATGTGGGGGTCTTGGGCTCTCAGCTCGATGAAAACCACCTATGGCCTTAGGAGAGGTACCGAATGGAAAAATAAACATGCCGAGATAGTCCCATAACCAAATTGTTTTAGCTCTCCTTGTCGACACTTCATCATTTGACCCTTGAACACACTGAGCAATGCCTCGACCTAGTTAAGATATGTGGGTTCCACAGCTTCCAGGGAATACACCATGTGTTTCCAAGAAGCTTGATGAGCCCCTTGTCTCCCCACAACCCTCTGCATAGTGAAGAGTATTGTTTGAAGAGGCAATTCCATCACTTCCCTGATTGAGATCTTTTTCCTAGACATCTTAGTGCCTGGAAAACAATGACGAACTATGAGTTCTTATGTCGTGATGTCTCACCCTAGGGAACCTTTCAATGAGATTGGCTCTCCATGCATAGATAATCCGGTCAGAAAGTAAATATCTTTTGCGTCCACTGTAATAATGTGGGTCCCCACCTCAAAGTATTGTTGTTTTGGGTTCCACATTCTCAAAATGTATTCCAGTAGTTTTACATGAGATATCATACTGGGAGCTTGGAAGAATTTCAAAAGGCCACAACCCCACAAAGTAGATATAGAAGCCACATCTGCCCCAGCTCTGGAATCATCGTCCTCATGTTGTCTTTCTTTCCACACCACTATTTTTACTGTAATAACCTTCCAAAAAACAAAATTGAAGCATTAAGACACATAATCAACCTTTTAAATTACTTCAAAATCATTATTTTTGCTAGGGAATCCATTTTTTGGGTGTTCTTTGTAGCATTGCTTCTGTCTCCTTGAGACGGAGCAGTGCCACCACCTGTGAAGGCGTAAAAAACACGGCTTTCTCCGGGCACCGCTTTTCCCATAAAGGAGAAGCGCGTTACCCGGGATACGATTTTTACCCTTGTGTAAAAATCCCCAAAACTCAGTGAAATGCAATAGAAAAGAAAATTTTTAATGATAGGAATGATGAGAATGGTTTTAGCTCCTACCTGGGATAGACGGAACAAAAATTGGATGGGTAGTGGCTCCAGAGTCTCCACCAAAAATATGCTCACAATTGCTCCAAGTAGCTCTCCAAACTTGCTAAATCTAAAATGAAATGTTTTTACTATTTCCTTTGACTTTTATATAAGATGTTTTAGGGTTTTATTTCATTATTTTAATATTTTTTAATTATTTCATTAAAATTTTACCTTTTCTATAGTTATAAAAATCATTTTTTATATTTTTTGGAAAGCTAATAGTCTTTTAAAAGGTTTTTGCAGGGACAAAAGTGAATAGTATTGGTTATGGGTAACTTCATTTTTTACTTTTCCATACTTTCATAAAATGGAAAAATTCATCGAGTGCTAAATTTGATACCTTGATTGTGCTCTTTATACCTTGTATGAAAGTTCCGTGTCATTTGTGCTTCTTTTGAGACTCGTTAAACCCACTCATCATGAAAAGAAACCCTAATAGAGTCTTCTTTAAACTCTTTTCGAACTCCTTAAATGTGAAAAGATTGTTGAGTGAACTTATCTTCTTCACGCTCGTAAAAGTACTTGAATATTCGTCTTTTCGACAGTAGTTTACCCCTTTTTTGGTTCGTATTGACTAGTTACGAAAAGGATCACTCCAGCCAATCATGACTAGAAGAGTTCTCTCGGGTATTATTTTATACTTTTTCGAGCCCTAGAGACTAAATTGTACGAAAAAGGACCCTTTGGAGTCTTCTTCCATTTTCGTTCAGACTCTCTAAACATTAACGATGTCAAGTTAACTTTCAATGGACTCGTTAAATTAAACACTAAGATACCCTCTTTTGGGAACGAACCCCTCCTTTCTTAGGTTCATGAAATATATTAGAATGGACTTATCTCCGGATAAGATACAACAAGTGTTTGTTACCCTCTTTGGATTCGTAAAAATGAAAAGAGGCATTCATCAATCATGATGGAGAAATTAAGGGAAGGGAACTATTTCATTTTGCAAATAAATGGCAGTTATTAGTCACCTTTGAACATGGTGCTTGTCTGCATTTCATTTAGTCAATTGGGTATTCATCTTGCTTTCAAACCGATCCACTTTCATGAGTCATGTCACTCCTTTGAGTCTGTCAAAGAATGCATCATCTGACATTGCATTATGTCTTGGTATACGTCTGGTCTAAGTCAATGCTGCCAAGTATTCGGTCATGTCTCCTGATGTTCAACGAAAAATTGAAAGTTTACCTCTGCAGTCAAAATATCCTTTGTGTCAGTATATTTTGATTCATTCCCATGGTTACATCATATTCAAAATTCTAGAACTTTGTTACGATTTTCATGTTGTCGATGTGGTATTCATCATGGCCGTATTTAGAATTGACTATTCCTGTCGACATCAAATCATCATCTAGGAATTAGTCTTAGAAACAAAAAGATAGTACCTTGATATCTGTATGCATTAATGATAGATTCTCTCGCTCTTGACATAGGTTCACATCAATGGCCTTTGATCGAAATATTTGACTGAGTGCTTGACAGAAATAATATATTCATATTCAAAATATTGTACTAGGGTACCTTGGGAATCATTGACATCAATGGTGATCTCCCTCACACTTTTTAATGGTTCTCATCATTGACCAGTAATCAAGCGGTTTCTACCATGTTCGACATCAAGTCATTGTAATCACATGGATAGAATAATACTTTGTGGAAGACGAGATGAAGACCCTGGGAGTTTGTTAAGTGTTCATTGCTTTCCCCAGGTTGCAATGGAGTATTTTGTATGAGTCCTATCATGGATCCACATTTGCATGGTCGTGGTTGTGCTCAAATTTGCATCCATTTGACATAGATCTACATTCTATGTCTAGTAGCTATGTCCAAGTTTGAGTCTTCTTCACATCAATCTACATTGTATTCTGGTAGCCATGTTTATTTATTTCCCTCATGGTATTGGTCTGCAGCCATTATTAGTAATCATTTGGTTATGATTCAAAAGTATTGATGTATTGCAGAAGCCTGGTTGATGATGGTCTTTGATCAAGTGATTTCTTTCCTTGAAGTGATAAATTTATCTTTCAAATCTCTCACATGTTGTATCCCTCTTGAATCATGCTTTTGGGGGCATTAGGTTACACATAAATCTCGTCACCATCATGTGCTGAGGATTAAAACATCAGAATTTTCCCTCAAATCCCAAATTGTGAAGTTGGACATTGGCCCAGACTCCTATTTTCCATATTTGAGTCTAGCATCGCGTTTTCCCTTAATGCAAAACGCGTTACCCTCTTCAGTAATTCCCATTGTCTCTTGGGAATAAGAGGTTCCACCGCCTATTCCCCTTGATCAAAGAGAGGTTCCACCCTGGTAACGCTCTGTAGGCATGGAAGAAAAGCGGTGCTCGAGTTAAAAAGAGAAAAAGAGAATATTCATGAAGTTTCTCGAAGGAAGACTTCGTGGAACCCTCATCCCTACTACTGTGGACCACCTGGACTCGAGATCCCCCCTAGTAGGATCTCCCTTCCACCTCACCCACCATTTTATCAACCATCCCTATCCTCCCAAGGCCTATAAAACCTCGCTCATACCCCATTGTTGAGAGGTAGAAAGGTTATGTTCCTGCATCAAGATTCTGGCGAAATATAGGGTGAGCATAGAAGGACCATGTTGGAACTTTTGGGGACAAGGGATAGCATGTGAACGAGCATCATACCACTAAGTCAATGGTTGTAAGCTTTCTTCTTCATTTTTAATGCAATGTTGGTTCCTTTCCCGTAAAATGTGTTATGTTGCAATCATTCATTTTACTATTGGATTCCTTAGTCACTAATATAGAACTGTAGACAATGTTCTGGTACCTTTAATCTTTCTTGTTTGTTTGATGTTTTTGTGTAGGTACATCCATGGAGATTCATAACCATAGGAGACAACTACATCACACTACATAATTTCCAAAGGACTCATTCTAGATATCTACCAGCTCTAGAAAAAGTATTCCATCTCTATCATCACTCATTTGTTCTAGATCTAAACCATCCAAGCCTAGAGGAACAACTCTTGTCAGCAAGAGGTGCATTTTCCTAGCAACAAGTGGTGCCATGTTCTTATCCTATTGATTATTGTTATAACTAGATACAATAGGATTTCCATTCTTAACTTGGAATCACAACTAATTCTTTAGAAGAAGTATTATGCATCTAAATAAAAAAATGATCGATTAGGTATCTGATTTAAGTATTGATCAAGTTCGCATATAAATAGAATGTAGTTTTGTTATGCATTAGTTCAGTAACCATTCCTATTATTTTATTTTCTATTATTCATATTATGTTAGTATAGTAACTAGATTTTGTTTTTTGTATTTTATTCATGACTATAAAACACTAGATTTAATTATTAATGTGTCTCATATCGGGAATCCATACTTTAATTGAATATTGCTAGTAATGTGTACTATTATAATAATTAGTAATTTTTGAGTGCAGCTACTTTAAAACTAGTTTTCCCTTCTACTTTGTATTCATATATCAACACTTGCTTCTTTTAATTATTTAAATGTTTGTAAATTATTCCTTCTAAAGTTATTATTAAAATGTTAATCGAGGGATAGATCTATTGTTTTAAACTAATCAATAATTATTTTGGAATATGGTTAAGACCCGAAAGGACTTGGTAATTTTATAATATATTAAATGCATCCTATTAAAAATTCTGTTACAAATACAAATTTTACAGATCAACAATGATAGATCAGGATCCATCATGATCACTATAAATACCCTATATATATATATATACAAAAGGGAAATCATCAAAATACATACATATACAATTAACGAATTATACCAGTTATTGTAATCATAGTATATCTAGTTGAATATGGTGGAGGGGTCTATTGAAAGTGCAAGAAACATGCTACAGGCAGTCGTTGGAGCCATGAAAACCACAGGTATACCTTGGAAAGCATCGAGGAAAAATGATGTTAAAACCACATGCAATTTTTCACACCCAAAACCATATTAAAATCATCATTAAAAGAGTAGAGGCTCGAGTCTCTTCTTTTACAGATCAAAAAAACAAACAATGAAGGGTTCGAACAAGAACAAAGACACATTAAACCTTTTTCAACCCTAGAAAGTGTGCTTCACAGGTGGACAACCGAGATGCATTCTCCGGACAGCATTGAAATCATGGATACATTATCAACTCACAGTTAGGTAAGCACCATAAATTCATAAGTTAACCAATGTACTAACTTTTTAACCATCATAACTCACAACCAATTTTAATCATAGCACTTCAATCATTGTTTCCAACCAAGGATTGAAGTTTGGGTTAAACCCCATAATCATTAACACATACCATATACTTTATAGCCAACGAACCATTGTATTAATTAACAACTTTAGTGATGGCATAAAACTCATAGTCTAATGTTAAACCATACAAATTTCCAAGCCTTACCATATTAACCTTTTTGTGTTAGGACTAAGGTCCTTCCGATGTTATGTTATAACATTTGCGCATAGGAACCAAGGTAGGCCATGACCCATTAAGAGCTTTAATACATAGAAAATGTGGGGTCAAGACTATAACATAGTCTCCCAAGCAATCCTCCTTGCAAATCAAGTTAAAAAAGAAAGAAGGAACAAAAAAATCACCTTCGGGAATGTTTGGAAGCATGTCGTCAAAGTGTTATAAACACTTGTAGTTGGAAAACCCTTCCATAAGCAGTAATATTTGTGTAAGAGACTATACATAGCATCAACATATAAACTCATACCATAGTAACTAGTGCTTGTTAGGAAATTAAATATGTGTTGTTGGTTACATGTATATATATAAATTTATTTTATTTTATTTTGGAATTTAGAGGTATGTGACACTAAATTTGATGGTTAGCAAAAGAAAAACCTGTAGTATTTTTGTTTTATTTAAAGGAAACAATAAGAAAATTGAATAGAAGCCTCAAAGACACACAACTAATAAATTGTTGGTTATGGAGCCTAATCTTCTAGATCCAGAGATATTATTCAGTTGTGTTTGTACCCCAGGTGTACTGTACACTCATTCCCCCTGCCTTGGGGTTCGATGGCGGAGCCCCGAGAATTTTTTTTGGGATATGTGTTGGCCAATAGTTTTTCGGACCCATGGTATTGAGTTAACCCTAGAATTTTCCCATTTTATTTCCCCTCTAAAAGAAAGCATTGTAAAATGAATGAATATGGTATTGTATTGTATTGGAAGATAGATTGTGAGAGCATGAAGGGGAAGTGCAGCAATTTTGCTGCAGGTTGTATCCCTTCACCTTTCTGGACTGTAATAAAAGGACTGCAATTTCTTTGTGGACATAGCCCATCGTTTGGGTGAACCACGTTATATCTGTGTCTCTCTGTAATGTTTTAATGTGTTTTGCATCTTTTTTATGATTTAACTGTATATCTGTTATTACTCCGTGGTCTTGTTTTCTAACAATTGGTATCAGAGCCAAAAGGTCTATTTGGTTGGTAAACTTGCAAGAAAGAAGGGTTCCTGGTTCGAGTGGGAGCAATGGCAGAAGAAGGAAAGTTTAGGGTCGAGAAATTTAATGGCCAAAACTATTAGTTATGGAAGATGCAAATGGAGGACTATCTGTACCTACCATTTGGTGGAAAATCAAAACAACTAGTGGTTATGAAGGATGAAGAATGGGAGGTTCTTGATAGAAAGGCACTGGGAACAATACGGCTGTGCCTGGCTTCATTGATGGCCTTCAATATTTTGAAAGAAAAACAATAGAGGGAGTGATGAGCGCATTTGGTAAGCTCTATGAATAACCCTCATCTTCCAACAAGGTATTTTTAATGAAGCATTTATTTAATATGAATATGTCGGAAGGTGGATCTATTGCTTATCATTTAAAGGAGTTTAATACACTTACAAGTTAGTTAAGTTCTGTAAAAGTGAACTTTGATGATGAGGTTAGGGCTCTTCTAATCTTGTGCTCATTGCTAGAAATCTAGAATAGCTTGGTCATGGCTATAAGTAACTCTATCCCTAGTTCAAACACTGTTAAGTTTGATGATGTTGTTGGTGTTATTCTAAGCAAGGAAATGTGAAGAAAAAGCACAGGTGAGACATCAGGAAATGCTTTGACCATTGAGAGAAGAGGGAGATAAAATGAGAGATAAAGGAGCCCAGGAAATCGTGGCAAGTCTAAAAAGGGCAGATCCAAGTCCATATTCAGAAAAATACAGTGCTGGAACTGTGGTAAGAACGGAAATCTAAAGAAAGAATGAAGAGTTCCAAAGAAGAAAGGAGACAAACAGCAAGAGACTACTTAGGAAGCGAATGTAGCAGGTGATGTTTTACAATATGCTTTGATTCTTGCATTAGATAATACTAGTGATTACTGAGTAGTAGATTTAGGGGCTTCATGTCATGCTACACCCCATAGGAAATTCTTTCATGATTATGTTCAAGGTGATTTTGGGCATGTGTTATTGGGGGATGATGAATCATGTAAAACTGTTGGAAAGGGTAAGGTATGGATTAAGTTAAATAATGGAAATGACTGGTTGCTAAAGGATATAAGGCATATTCCTGCTATGAAAAGAAATCTACTCTCAACAAGGTAGTTGGGAGATAACGACTGTTAGTCTACGTTTGGAGAAACGTGGTGGAAGATCACTAAAGGATCATTGGTAATAGCAAAAGTAGATAGGGTAGGTACATTATATTTATGTCCTCATAATACTGATTGTTCTATATCTGTAGCTTCCATAGAAACAGGTGCGCCATTGTGGCATCATAGGCTTGGAAACATGAATGAGAAGGGGATGTAGATTCTCCACTCAAGGAAACTGCTTTCAGATATTAAGCAGGTAAGTTTGGAATTCTGTGAGAACTGTGTTTATGGAAAACATAAGAGAGTTAGATTTCTCTGGGTTGGGAAACAAAAGAAGAGTGAAAAGTTAGAGCTTGCCATACATATGTATGGGGACTAGCTCAGTTACAATCTCTTGGTGGCTCTCATTATTATGTTACTTTTATTGATGATGCAACTAGAAAAACTTGGGTTTATTGCATTAGAAAAAAATATGATGTGTTTGATACTTTTAAGAAGTGGAAAGCTTTGGTTGAGAATGAGACAGGAAAAAGGTTGAAATGTCTCAAATCTGATAATGGAGGCGAGTACTATAGCAAGGAGTTTAATAGTTACTATTCACACAATGAGATTCGTAGAGAGAAGACAGTCCCTAGAACACCACAAAAAAATGGTGTGTTAGAAAGGATGAATAGAAGGATCATGGAGCATGCAAGGTGTATGAGATTGCATGCAAGGTTTTCCTTACAGTTTTGGGCTGATGTTGTAAACACTGCTGTTTATTTAATAAACAGAGGGCCTTCAAGCACTTTGGATGGTGGCATTCCAAAGGAGGCATGGATAGGTAAATAAGTAAAATACTCATTTCTGATAAATTTTGGTTGCGAAGCATTTGTCCATATTGATAAAGATGATAGAACAAAGCTTGAGGCTAAATCCAAGAAATGTATCTTTATTGGAAATGGGGTTGATGATTTCGGTTATTGCTTATGGGATCTTAAAAATCACAAAATCATTAGGAGTCGAGATGTACTATTCAATGAAAAGGTCATGTACAAAGATCAGTTGCAGAGAAAGAAAGAAGAAAAGGAAAACATAGAGTACACAGTGCTTGATGAAATCAAAGAAAATGAAGTTCCAAAGGCACCAGAAAATCAAGAGCAGCAGCAGGTACCCGAGAACAATTCTCTCCTTCACTATATTATTTATTGATGGCTGATTCTGGTGAACCAGAATGTTATGAAGAAGCAATGCAGGTAGAAACTAGAAAGAAGTGGGAGCAAGGCATGGATGAGGAGATGGACTTATTGGTAAGAAACTAGACTTGGGATTTGGTTAAGTTGCCTACAGAAAAAAGGGCATTGCAGAATAAATGGGTTTACAGGTTGAAGGAAGAAGATGGAGGCAAGAAGTGGTACGAGGCTAGACTTGTTGTAAAGGGGTTTGCACAAAAGAAAGGTATAGACTTTGATGAAATATTTTCTCCTGTTGTTAAAATGACTTCAATTAGAACTATTTTAAGTCTAGTGGTGGTAGAAGATTTGCTTCTTGAACAGTTAGATCTAAAAACAACCTTTCTCCATTGGGATTTGGAGGAAGAGATTTATATGCAGCATCCACAAGGGCATGAGGTCAAAGGGAAGGAGAATTTGGTTTGCAGGTTGAAGAAGAGCTTGTATGGCCTGAATCAAGATCCAAGGCAGTGGTATTTGAAATTTGATAAGTTTATGATAGAACAAGGTTATGATAAATGTCATTCTGACCACTGTGTTTATTTCAAGAGGCTGGATAACTAAAGATATATTATATTGTTATTGTATGTGGATGACATGCTTGTTGCAGGGTCTAACATACAGGATATAAATGTGCTCAAAATAAAACTAGCTAATTCATTTGCGATGAAGGATTTGGGTGCTGCAAAGCAAATCCTTGGTATGAGAATAACAAGAGACAGGAAAATTCACAAATTTACGTTGTCTCAAGGTGAGTAAATAGAAAAGGTGTTGCAAAGGTTTAGAATGCAGAATGAAAAACCAGTCAGTACACCTTTGGCTAGCTATTTCAAACTAAGCAAGGATATGTGTCCAGAGACACAGGGAGAGATAGATTACATGTCCAAGATTCCCTATTCATCAGCGGTTGGAAGCTTGATGTATTCCATGGTCTGCACAAGACCAGATATTGCACATGCAGTGGGAGTTGTGAGCAAGTATATGAATAGTCTAGGTAAAGAGCATTGGAAAGCAATACAATGTATGTTCAGGTATTTGAGAGGTACCACTTCTCATGCATTATGTTTTGGAGGTTTAGACAATGTTCTACAGGGATATGTTGATGCAGATATGGCTGGAGATAAAGACAGCAGGAGGAGCACCACAGGGTATGTGTTTACTGTGGGTGGAACAACAGTAATTTGGATTTCAAAACTGCAATAGGTTCTTGCACTTTCAACAATGGAAGCAGAGTATGTTGCTGCTACAGAGGCTAGTAAGGAGATGATTTAGTTACAGAGGTTCATGGAAGAATTGGGTAAGAAGAAGGAGAATAGTAGGTTGTATAGTGACAGCCAAAGTGCCATTCATCTTGCAAATAACTCATCCTTTCATTTGAGGACTAAACATATACAACTCAAGTACCACTTCATAAGATCTATTCTAGATGAAGAACTATTAAAACTGGAAAAGATACATACTAGCCAGAATCCTACAGACATGTTGACAAAGGGAGTAACCAGAGAAAAACTAAGTTCCTGCTCGGTTTCTGTTGGCCTTCAAGCATGAAGGTGAAAATAAGAAATTTACCAAGTCCAAGGTCCAGAGCATAGTCCAACAAGTGTAGTAGCGGTGGAGTTGCTGTGATCAGTCTCAAAGTGGGAGATTGTTAGTTATGGAGCCTAATCATTAGAGGAAATTTGGGGTCTAAAATGGGCCTTATAAGAAAACATGCCAACAATAAATTTTGTGAGTTGGAATTCAAGAACCAATAGAATTTCAATAAAATGAGTCAACCATAATGGTTGAATTGACATCTTTGTCATAAAAGAAAACTAGTTTTTCAGTTTGTATTTTCGACATATCTCCCTGTGTTTTTACTCAAATTTTGAGTGGGGGAGCCCATTGGATGCGGAATTTAATTCAGCATCCAACAAGTACCCACACTACATACTTTTGATGGACCCCACTACCCAAAAAACAAGAAATACCTGAAAAAATGTGATGGTTGGGGTAGAGGGGTCCATCAAAAGTATGCAGTGTGGGTACTCGTTGGATGCAGAATTAAATTTTGCATCCAATGAGCTCTCCCGCTCATAATTTGAGTAAAAACATAGGGAGCTATGTCAAAAATATGAACACAAAAAGTAGTTCTTTTCATTCTTCCTCCAAAATTAATAACTATTATTTTATTATTTTATTATTTTAAGTATTATTTTATTCTTTTCCTCAGGAGGCCCATTTTAGACCTCAAATTTCCTCTAATGATTCTAGATCCAGAGATATTATTCAGTTGTGTTTGTACCCTAGGTGTACTGTACACTCATTCCCCTTGCCTTGGGGTTCGGGGGCAGAGCCCCTGAGAATTTTTTTGGGATATGTGTTGGCTAACAGTTTTGTGGATCCATGGTATTGGGTTAACCCTAGAATTTTCCCATTATATTTCCCCTATAAAAGAAAGCATTGTAAAACGACTGAGTATGGTATTGTATTGTATTAGAAGAGAGATTGCGAGAGCGTGAAGAGGAAGTGCAGCGGTTTTGTTGCATGTTGTATTCCTTCACCTTTCTAGACTGTAATAAAAGGACTATCAATTTATTTTTGGACGTAGCCCATCGTTTGGGTGAACCGCGCTATATATGTGTCTCTCTGTAATGTTTTAATGTGTTTTGCATCTTGTTTATGATTTAACTGTGTATTTGTTATTGCTTTGCGGTCCTGTTTTCTAACATAAATTATATTATATCCAAACCCAAATACAACACAGTTAGATATGTGTTATCAAATCTAACTTATTCCAATCATGGAGAGATAGGTTGAGATAATATCTCAACAATCTCCAACAACCCTAACAAATATCAAACCAAATCTAGATGCACTAATGAAAGGATTATCTTTAACACTCCCCTTTAATGCTTACATTACAAAATACGTTACTGAATCTTGTATGAATGCTCTTCATCAATACTTACACCACTCTGAAATATCTGGTTTACACTCTTTCTTGTCCACAAATTTGAGCTTTCCAATTGACTAATTTAAACTACAACCACTTATGACCATCAAGAAAGTAATTGCAATGACTAACAATATTGAGTACTTAACTATGCCAAAGTACATAGCTCACTGAGTTTGGAAAAGAAGTAGCCAAGTAACTTGACTGTTCTATGGAGATACTCTCATCTGTCAAGCACATAGCTCGCTGAATCCAACAGGATCTAAGAAAGTACTCGAGATACTGAACACATCTAGAAGTTAGTCATACAAGTGACCTTTACAAACACACATAAAATATTACATAAAATAACCTGTAACTAATGCTATCAGAGCACGACGAATCCCACCAGATTGACCTTATTTAAGAACAAACTCTAAATAATGCTCCCAGAGCACGGCTGGTCACATCGGCATAAAACTTAATTGGCTTGTTCTTTGTGGTTCTACATCATTTGATTCTTACAAACTTGCACACTATAATAGAAATAATACACTATAAAATAACAAATTCTACAGATATTCAATCTGAAAAAAATTGATATTGCAGCTCTATTTTTCCTCTTTGCAAGTGACATGAAGATGAGGCTCACTTTGATATGGGATTGGTGACATCGAAAGGCATGTGTAATCTTTGAACGAGAATAGATCCAACAAATTGAATATCAGTGGTCTAGAGGATGACATAGCGATTATTGTGTTGAATCTATCCATGTCTTGGTCTAACCTAACAACATTTGTGTCCTCAACTAGTGCAAATCAACTCATTTTGCAGGAGCACACAGATATCATTTCGTTCATCATATGCAGTGGAAATTATCAAAAGTAATTTCACTTAGCAAGTAAATATGATTCCTTATTCATGTAGCAATCTGCTCATGGTATGATTTGGTAATTGATGACAGTTAAATCTGCATTAGAGAGAATTTGAGGTCAAAAATGGGCCTCCTAAGAGATGTACTACAAAAATATAAGATATATTAAAATATTATGAGTTAGGGGTTTTATGGGGTAGGTATATATGACAACTCACCTCCTACGCTTCTTTTTATGCACAATATAAATAACCATGGTTGAGTTACTTTTCTAAATTGACTATAAATAAAATTAATAAAATAACTCTACAATTATGTGACTAAGATTCATTGTAAATTCCCAAAAAATTATTGTCCTTTAGCATTTATTTGTTTTGAACTTGTAAATAAAATTGAANATGGGGGATGATGTCATCTACTAGAATGTAATTGGTTGATTTTTATAGTACATTTCGGTCCTTTTGAGGCCCATTTTTGACCTCAAATTCTCTCTAATGATAAGGCCTCCCTTTTTTATGACAACCTGATGAGTCATATTTTGATGATGGTTTCCCCTTTCACGCCTTGTCTTGAAACTCAACTTAGACTACTTGCAGGCTATCTATGCGCTTGATCCTTTTGTATCCTTATAAAAGGAGCGGCCTCTTAGAGGTGAGAACCCACCTTCTTTCCTTTAATCACATGGTTACATAAGAATTAAGTTTG
>LPNX010212261.1:759099-810062 GCA_001517045.1 Pseudotsuga menziesii | reverse complement strand
GGGAACCAAATTTAAATTAATTAATTTGCAAAAATAAATTTATATAAAAATATTTATCAAATTTCAATTTAAAATTAGGTTCTTATCAAATCGAGAAATTTCAAGTATTGTTATCTTTCTCTCTATAAAATTACTTTAAACTCAATTCAAAACCAACAATGCCTCAAGCGATGTTGGTGTAAAGTTACCACAGATATATTTTTTGCAAAATTGATAATTCTCATAATAATACAATTACCATAATCAAGTAATTCACTAGAAATTTTAAAACTTTTACGAAGCACATTCTCGCCATATCAAATGATCTAAACTATATATTGCTAGAAATGTATTTTTTTTAATCCCATGATTAGCCACCCTAAAACATCATCTTAAAACAAGGCACTCGTAGTGAACTAAGCCTCTCCATAGTGCGCAACGAGATTAAGCGACCCAGATGAGATTTAGACAACCTTTCACATAGAACCTACGACACTCACTTCACGCTCTCCAAGACGCTGCGCATTGAATTCTGGGCCATTTTGGAAGCCAACACAGCCATAAAATCCCAAACACCATTCCAACGTGCAAGAGAGAAATAAGATAAAAAAACATATTAAATTGGAGATGGAATAGAAATCGTTGACATCTACGACAACAAAGAATATGGTCATGAACATGGCAGATGTATTTCTTGATGAAGGAGCAACGCGTTTACTGGAGAAAGGCTTGAACTTCGTCGTAGTGCCAAAGCAAGTCCCGGTGGAAGAGTTGGTGTGAAATATCGAGAATACTATAAGGAACATGCCATAGAAAAACATGGAGGACATCAGATAGGAGTGTGCCATTGTCCTAAAGAATGCCAGACCACCGAAAAGAAACATAACAAAGCATTAGAGGGATGCTCTGAAAACGCTGAGGAAGAGAGAAGACATCATTATTCTAAAATACGACAAGGGAAACATGACCGTTGTAATGAAGAAAGAGGAGTACAACCAAAAAATGAGAGAACATCTAGCATGTGGAAGCTACAAGAAGATCAATAAAGATCCATTGAATATTTAAGTTACGAAGGTGGTAACTGCAGCCATAAAGGACTCATCTTTGGATGAGAACTTGAAACAAAAAATCATCTCAAAGGGCTCAATAATGCCTCGTATCTATGGATCTCCCAAGATCCACAAACAAGGGTCTCCTCTATGACCCATTGTTAACACAATAGGGTCACCAACTTACAACCGAGCAAAATACCTAGCGGAGAAACTGAAACCTCTTGTAGGAAACACCTTCTCATATGTGAAAGACTCAACACATCTAGTAAGGATGATGGAGAATTGGAAAATTGAGGAAAGTGACATTCTCACAAGTTTTGATGTAAAATCTCTCTACACGAAGGTACCAAGTGACGACGCAATAAAAGTCATCAAAGATAGAGTAAACAACGATGAAGCTATGAAAGTTGTGGAAATATGTCTCAAGTCCACTTTCTTGAGCTTTAGAGGGGAAATCTATGAGAAAAAATAAGGAGTGGCAATGGGCTCACCACTCTCACCAATAGTTTCCAACATCTTTATGGAAAAATTAGGAAAAGATGCAATAGAGTCCTTCCCCTTAAAACCAAAATAGTGGCTACAATTTGTAGACTACATATATATCAACTGGCCACATGGAGAAGAAGCTTTAAAGGAATTTACTGACCACCTCAATAACCCATCTTACGGCATAAAATTCACTACAGAAAGAGAAGAAAAAGGTTTTCTTCCATTCCTAGATTTCCTCAGTGTGAGGAAACAAGATGGCTCCCTTGGGCACTAGGTATCTAGGAAACAAACACACACTGACCGATACCTACATGTTGATTCTCACCACCACCCTGCCTAGAAAATCAACATAATTAACACTCTAGTGACTTGGGCCATCAGAATTGAAAATAAATACCACTTAAAAAAAGAGCTAAAGAACCTCAGAAAATCCTTTATAAAAAATTGATATAGGGACACAAAAATCAAAGAAACCAACAAAAGAGCCAAAAAAATAGAGAGAAACAACATTAAGAAAAAACAAGAAAGAAAACAACACCCTTAGCAATCCTCCCCTACATTCATGGCACCACGAACAAGATATCTAGGATTCTTAGAAAAAGAGACATTAGGGTAACCTTCTCTCCTCTCAATTCCCTTAGGAACATGCTAGACTCTTCAAAAGATCTGTTTGAGAAAAAAATTCTCCAAGGAATCTACACCATACCGTGCTCCTGTGATAAAGCCTACATTGGCGATACTGGTCGCTCCATCAAAACAAGATTAAAGGAACAAGGTGTTGATACACACCACTGCAGGATCAATAACTCTATCGTTGCACAATACTCGTGCAACACCAAGCACCATATACGTCTTGAAAAAGCAGAAGTACTTGCAATTGTACCCCACCACTTCAAGCGAAAGATAAGGGAGATTCTTGAAATTGAAAAATACCCTAACAACCTGAACCGAGACGATGGCCCAAAACTTAATGACCCTTGGAAACCAATCATTGAAATTCTTAAAAACAAAACTATAAAACTTGAAAAAACCTAAGACAAAATCTAACCCATTAACTATTATCTAAACATCTAACACAAAAACAAATTCAATTTTTTTTTTAAACTTATAATTAGAAAACAATTTAAATAAACCATTTAAACATTAACTTTATTAATTTTAAAAATCATTCAAACTACCTAATTCTTTAAATTAGAAAAAATATTAACCCTAATAATATTAAAAACATTGGATCTATGAAGAATCTAAAAAATTCCTAAACACTACTTTGAACCTAAACACCCTAAAACCTTTAAAAACTCTTTAAAATACCAAATGATTAATAACTTTACTAACCATAATACTTTAAAATACATAACTAATCATTATATTAAAAATATTAATCTAAATAATTAAATCTAAAAATTACCTAACTAATTAATGAAAATATTAACCTTAACAATTATATCTAAAACATTAAACAACAATAAACTATGAATAGAAAACATAGTAAATTAAGAAACTATTTGAAACTTTAAAACAATGATAAATCAAAACTAGTGATCTTAAGTATTTAAAGAAAATTATTTAACATTAAAATAAACAAAATAATTAAAAAGAACCTAAAAAATACATTGTTAATAATAATAAATTAAAAACTTAGAAAACAAATTTTACTCAATGGAAAATGAACAACATCAAAACCTTAATCTACTTAATAAACAAATATTAATAAAAATTATATGAGTAAGCTTACCTTCGTGAAGACTTCAAAGGAAGCCTCTCGTGACGATAAAGCTGCTTTGAGGTTTGAAACTGTCGAGAACAAAAATTACCACCGCAGGTTTCCTTCTTCTCTGAAAATACAGCTGCGGAACAATGAACAATGAAATCTTTCTAACCTTTCATAATACTCAAGGAATCATATTGATTCTAGATATATATTGCTATAAATGTGTTTGTTTTAAAATCGAACAAAAACATTTTTCTAACCTTTCATAATACTCAAGAATCATATTGATTCTAGATGTTACCTTTTTATTTCTTGCTTTCGACCACCTTATTGATTCCCATTCAATGGTGTTTTGTTACAACTGCACTTCTTACTCACAATTGCTGACTGGAAATTATTGCATCATAATCTCACAAGGAAACTATAAAATATAAAAGCAATTTTCTACTTTGAATACATATCAACTTTCAATATAAAAAAAAAAATCTTTTACTTAGTTTCAATGCATTACTTTATCAGTAACTTGGTTGTAAATTCACTTACGCCTTAAGCACAAATTCATACCTTATTTATATAAGCCTGAATTGACACTACCGAATGGCATTAACCTTGGTTCAGGTTGGCAAAGTTTCTTATTAACAAGTGTACCTATACATTACACTAACAACTTTTCCAAGGTTTATTTTCATCTCATTCTCTTGTCAATGTGATTTTAGGAAAAATGTGCCAAGATTGCCAAACGAGCTGTGGACCTGGAATTCTTGAAGGAATGTAGAAACAACCAATTAATTCCCCAATTCGCCATTATCAAGCACAATCTTCGAAACCCTAGAAACAATGCCTTAATAAATTACTTGAAACATTTTGGTTTCCCAAACCTAACCCCAACCAACTTCTTTCTTTTACCTCACTTGTACCATTTACCTAACCATATTTAAAGCGGATCTTTGGCCTCTTGATGATTTTTGAGTAAGCACTCCTGATGATGATCTCAAAGTGAGATCGAAACATTGAGCCTTGAAAAACATGAATGCAGTTTCCTCCTTACTCAATAAACATTACCATTTAAGTTAATTCAAAATTCTTTTCACTTCATTATAAATATCTTAAATATGAAAACCCAACTTTCAATAAACACATCAAACTCAACCTCTTCTCTATGAGAAGACAAAGGGATTACTTTACATCATTACCAAACTAGCTTTCTATTCACAAAAGTGTTAAATAAATATTCTTATTATACAGAAATTATTAATATATTATTTAATTGAAAACTTTTCCCCAAAGCGTTTAGCCAATATTTATAGAATGGTATCTTCATATTCATAATACTGACTAGTTTGGGTTTTAATGGAATTACTTCTTTGAAGAGAAGGAATCCCCTCTCTTTCTTACGTTATACATTCACCGAATGACAAGCTCTCAATATAAAAAGAGATCGTTCAATAGGTAAATATCCCTTCTTAAGATGTCGAATAAATTGAAGTTTGGTTTTGGAGTAAACTTTCTACCTGATCATTTGCACTGATCGGACGACCTGGCTTGCGTGAGCTTTCACATCACACGTCGCTGGTCGTCCGATAGGTGCAAATGGTCAAGTAAAAAGTTTACTCCTTTGGTTTTGGGACATTCTTATATCTTGACGACTAAGTTTACGGCCTTGGTTAATAATAAAGTCGGGTTTAATTCATTTATAATTTTTAAACCCACCGTTAGCAAATTGGCTTCATATTTAATAATTTTGGAAATGGTTTCAGCTTACCTCAACCTTATCCTACAAAACATTAAGTTTAGCTTATAAATCTTTTAACTTGATTCTCAACTCTGGTTACGATCGATCTATTTATGGAACTCAAAAAGAGCTCTAAGTTATCTGCCAACAGAACCGGATAGGCTCGACCCTCCTTTCGATAGAGACTTTTTTCCTCCAAAGAAATGGTGACGCTATATCCCCAATCGAATTTCCATTTCACTCATCTTATCTCTCCCGAATCCCTCTCGTTTAAGGGTTGAGATCAACTCGGTGGGGAAGAAACACTAACCGTTTTCCAAGTTAAAGAGCTAAATACTTCATATATGTATATAGTTTTTAGAATTATTTAAGTAAAATGGATTGTATTGATATGTTTTTCGTTACTAAATAACCAAAGTAGTTAGATGAGTTGTTACATTTTTTTCTTAAGGTTAGATAAATCAAAGTTAGTCTCAATAGTTGTTAATCATCATCATCATATATAATCAAAATCAAACTTTCGTAAATTGCAAACCTATTTTTAGATAAATGTATATCAAATTTCAAATTTAAATTATATTCTTATCAAATCTCAAAAAATTCAGGTATACTTTTCTTTCTCTCTATATAATAGAAATAAAATTTTAATAAATATATCTCACATATTCAACAAATCAACAAATCAACAAATCAATAAATTAATGACTTATGGTCTTGGAAATAATTGTAAATGAGCAAACGTTGTGATGTGGGATAAAAAGAAGCTCCTCTCTCCTCTTTGAAACTTTAGTCACTCCTGTTATCTTGTATGGGTGTGAGGTTTGAGGTTGCAACATCTTTAGAGAATCCTCAAGAAAGATTGAGCAAATCTAGAAGCTTTTTATAACGTATAACCTCAAAATTAAAAGCAATGCACCCTACCCTATTTTCCTTATAGAATTAGTGGGTCTTTCCCCTATCGAGAGCCTAGCTATGACTAGGCTCCTGTTGTACAAGCACAAAATCAATAACATGGGAGATCATAGACTTCCTAAGCTGGCAAGGTTGGTATAAAGATACCAAGGCTTGGTTAAACCATTGGAAGATCGACGAAAATATTGCATTGCAAAATATTAATAACATTAAAAATATTGTTACTTCTAAGTTTAAAGAGAAAATGTGGCGTGAGAAAGATTTAGAGGCTAAAAGAAAATTAAGATATTATAAGGAGCTCATCAACCTTACTCTAGAAGATCAAAAGTATCTCTCTGTTTTAACTAGTTCAAATAAAAAAATTAATATAGCCAAGATAAGAACTAACTCTCATGAGCTCCATAGTGAAACAAATAGTTGGTGAGTTCCTAAAACACCATGGGTGGAAGGGATCTGCCATCTCTGTGAGAATATGAACATTGAGGATGAAAATCATTTCCTCTTAGGGTGGCTTGCCTACACCCACATTAGATCTTAGTTTCATCATCTTTGTTGCAATACCTACATTTCTAGCCTTTTAACATGTCAAAATTATAGTGAGCTCGGGACTCTTCTCTCCAAGCTCTTTGAGCATAGAAATACAATTTTAAAACAAACTAAATAATTCGTTTTTTTAGGTCCGATAGGCCAAAGTTTGGTCTCACAGGAGGTTAACCACCACCATCATCACACACCCACACACACACATATATATTAAAAGCCACATTTTTATCTTTATTTGAATATTTGCTCTATCAAGTGTAAAGATGGATCAAATCTCTTGAAGTACAACCTTTACTCAAATATAGCACTAGAATTCCCACCATAGATTTGATCTCTCTCAACCTTTGGTAAAACCAAAATTAAGATAGATTTTTTTTTCTTTTAATATAATCAAATTTATATAGCTAAAAAATACCACAACTGTTTACCATTTAAAACTTAATCTATTGCTTGTATTAACCATAAACTTACCACAAATTATATAATATATAATTTGGTAAAACCTCTTCCCATAATATCTAATCTTATATGTATTAACATATTTCATAATTATTTTTATTTTTAATAATAATTAAAAATTTATAAAAACTTTTAAAATTATTATGTTTTATATTTAAGAGTTATTTTATTTTTTAGAAAAAAAATAGTTATTAATTTATTTTAATAAACCATACTTATTTTATTTTTATTTTCTAAACTTTAAATTTATTACATACATAAAAAAAATACATTAAAAACAATAATTCAGATTTACATTGAAAAAATAAGGAATTGCAAGCGCTAATCTTAACCCTAGTAATCCAAGCCATCTAATGCCGAGTCCAGAACAATGATGGCAGACCCGACCACAACTGCGAGGATGATGATCGCTTTAAATTTGGTGAGCACGAGCACCGGGGTCAGGAGCGCCCCCAAATAGTGCAGGCGTGCCGTGTAGAAGCCCTCTAGCACCTCTTTATTATGGTAGTAGTACAGGGCGCACCAGCTGACGGTTGCCGCGAGGAGCAAGAACAAAGAGAAGAGCTCACGGAAGCGGAGGCTGAGCACGGTACAGAGCGCGATAGAGAACAGAACGATGCTGTAGTCCATGTACAAGTAAACCAGGTGTCCCTGCACAGGAGATCGCCCTTTGCACAAAATATATCTATCTATATATATAGTGGTGATTAGGGTTTGTGATATTGTAAATAAAAATGCATAATGAGGTGAAGGTTGATTTAAGAGAATATTTTAAGGCATTAAAATTCTTAGCTTCAAACATAAATTAAATACGGTTTACGCAGTCAAAAGTTTTGTAGGTTTGTTAATTAAATATTCTAAACATAACTTTTGAAGGTACATAATGTTTTCCTTACATTGACTGATTTGCAATTCAATACTTCAAATAGAACATTTGAGAATGGAAAAACAATTCCTAATTATTTTAAATTTAGGTTTATTAAATATTAAAAAGGTTTTTAAATAATTTTTTTTAACCCAACACTTTCTTGTTTTTTTTACATAGACTGATTTGATTTGTTATTCAATATTGGAAGATTGTTTTTCAATTATTTTAAGTTTAGATTTATTAAGTATTAAAAACTTTAATATTTTTTGAAAGGTTAAATTTTTTAGTTAAAATAAATTAAAATTTATGAAGTATTAAAAAAGTTTTAAAGTTTTTTTTTAAAGCTAAATTTTTTTAATTAAAATGAATTTAAATTGGTATGGTTTGTAATGCAAATTTTTTTATGATTTTTATTCAATATTTTAAATAGAATATTTGAGAATAGAAAATCATTTTTTCAAGATTTTAAATTTAAATATATTAAATATTAAAAAAATTTAAAAATAAAAATATTTATTTTTTTAATTAAAATAAATTTATAATTGTATGTTTTGTAATGTTATTTTCTCTATACTAACTTGGATTCATCTTAAACTTTATTACTAAGAGGAACTTAATTTCTTGAGATGTATGAATTTTTTTAATAACATGATTTTTTAATTACTTTTTATTTTTATTTTTAGGAAGTGACAACATCAACATCTTCGCCATAATGGACTATAATCACCTCACTATTCTCTATGCAATAAATATTGGTGAATAACTATTACTTAGTTTATATTATATTTATTATATAATATTCTTAATTATATAATATGTTATATTAGTAAATTTGTATAAGTGGTTGATGGAAAATATTCATGGGTATCATTGTTCAACTTGAATATATAATGATGATGATGGTTAACATCCATTGAGACCAACTTGGCCTATTGGACCTTAAGAGAGAAAAAAAAGGAATTAATTTGCTTGCTGTAAAATTGTATTCCTATACTCAAAAAGCTTAGGAAAAAAATGTTCCTAAGTCACCATAGTTTTGACATGTTAGAAGGTTAGGGAGGTTTGTATTGTAGCAAAGATTATGAAGTTGCGATCTAATGTGGTTGTATGTAGGGAACTCCAAGAGAAAGTGACTTTCCTCCTCAATGCTCATAGTCCCACAACTTTCCACCCATGTTGTTTTAGAAATTTTCGATTACCCTATTTCATTATGTAGTCCTTGAGCGTTCATTTTGATGTTAGCTATATTAATTTTCTTCTTCGAACTAGTTAAAACCAAAAGATACTTTTAATGATCCAGATTAGGGTTTATGACCTCCTTATAACATCTTAATTTTATTTTAGCCCCTAAATCTTTCTCACCCCACATTTTATCTTTAAGCTTAGATGCAATAATATTTTTAATGTTATTGATATTTTGTCAAGTAACATTTTTCTTCATTCCCTTAATTGTTTAACCAAGCCATGAAATCTATAGGTAGTATTAACTAGATTTTAAAGCTATTTTAGGAATCCTCTAGTCTCCCAAACTATTATCATGTGCTTGAAACTCATGTACCTAGTCACAGTGATGCTCTTAAAGGGAGGAAAACCCACTGGTATTAAGATGTTAGGGTAGGGTGCATTGCTTTTAATTGTGAGGTTACACAAATTATAAAGCGCTTCTGGATTTGCTTAATCTTTATCTAGGACTCTCAGGAGATATTGTATCCCCAAACTTCACCATCATACAATATGACATGAGTGATGAGGGTTTCAAAAATAAAATTCTTTTTATCCCACATCACAAGGTTTGCTGACTTACTATTGTTTTCAAGACCAAAAAAAACTTTTCACCTTCCATTAGTGCTTTTCTCAATGCTACAGTTTCATTTTATTTTGTGATGATTATCAATTCTCAGATATGTGTAATAAGATACCCCCTCCAAGTTGTTAATTTCATAAACAAAATTAGCATATGTGCCCTTCCTGGATTTAATAATCATTTTTTTTTGTCAGTGTTAGCAGTCATACCCATAATAATCTTTGAGAATTCTTAATTCCTTATCAAGGTCAAAGGGCCACCTTGCCAAAAGAATTATATCATCTGCATGGAGAAGGAGGATGGGTATTATTCCAACTAAGGTCATGCTAGTGCAACCTGCTTCTTCTAAATAAACTTCTAGGTTAGTGATGTATATGGAGAAAAGGGTAGGGGAGACGGGGAAACCTTGCTTAACTCTAATATTACAAGTAATATCTTTCAGTTGCCCATATGTTCTCTTAAATTGGAAATGATAGTCTTGCACAACATTATCGCAACATCTCTTAGCTCGAAAGGAACCTTGACCTCTTCTAATCTATTCAGTAAGTTATTTCTAGGCACCTTATTGAAAGATTCCCAAAAGTCCAAAAAGAAACATAACATATTGGATTTACTATTACAAAAATCCTCCAGAATAATCCTAGGCATAACAAGGTGGTCCATGGTAGAGTGATGTCTTCTAAAATCCACTTACCTTCTCTTTCTAGCCATACGTTGAGTTACTTTTCTTAGATTTTCCTGTAAATCTTGGCTAAGAGAGGGATAATCATGTTGGTCTCATAATTAGAGTGGTTATTTTGATCATTTCTTTTAAATAAAGGAATAACGAGGCTCTAAGTCCATGGATTAAGGAAACCTTACTTGAGTGCTAGATTGAACAATTTGATGATGTGAGGAATGAGGACATGCCATCAATTTTTTAGGATTCATGCTTAGTATCCTTTAGTGACCTTAGATTTTCCTTTTACTAGGTGCTTAACCCCAAAATCAATGTCTTTTAACGATAAAAATTCTTCCACTATAACAGGGCTCTGAATGTTATTTATGGCATTCGAGGATTTGTAAATATTTTTGAGAGAGGAATTCCAATCTTTAAAATAAATCATATTATTATCTTTAGTTTTACTAGTTCGAATTTTCCTCCAGAATTTCTTAAAAGTTACTTTTGAGAGGTGTAAAAGATTTCCCTATTTTTTTATTTATATTGAGTGTTTTTTTTCTTTTAATTGGCACTTTGTATCAATTTACCTTCTCAATTTTCAGAGACTCTTCAATAGATTTCATGATGGCTCTTCTTCCATTTTTATATTCTTTATCATACCATGGGTTGGTTTCTTCTAAACTTTAAACTTTAAACCGGAATATCTTTGTTTATCTCTGGAGGAACCGAAAAAGGAGATTTGGAGACCTCTATAGCATTTCTCACATCCACAGTATCAAATCCTCTGGTCGAAACCTGCGGCCAATGGATTCCATCGTGAGCCCATTCCTCCATTTTCCAACGAGCCACGAAAATAATTCCTTTGTAAAATATTAATCAATAATTTAATAGGTACCCAATTGTTATGAGGCATTGACACTATTGTGGCATTAGGGGCAGGAGAAAATTAATGGTTTTATGGAAATTCTGGAAGAGGAGGAATGAGAGGGTATAATTCTTGTTAAGGGTATTTGTTGTTCATGATTAATGACCCTTGTAACCTAGGGTATGGGGTTACCAACTTACTACTAACCTTGCAGACAATCAGCTTAAATAGAGTACAGAAAGGAAATAGGAAGAAATTCTTGACTCACCCAATTACCGACAGTTGATCCAAGCTTGATCTTCTTCCATTCTGCTTCTCTCCAAAGCTTCCAGGGATGCACCTCCTTCACCTACAAAGAGCAAATTCTCCAAGTACAATCTTATACATGTATATATGAGAGGTTAGATAAACAATATATTTAGTGCATAATTGAATATATTTATCAACCATGATACATGAAAGAGACTCAACACAATGTTGGAAGAATAATTCTCTTTATTAACAATCAGTTAATGAGATAAGAGTACAACCCAGCTTTTGAAAGAAGGACGACTCTGCAACCAAAGGACTCTGAGTTGTGCTGCTCCAAGACTTCTAAAGATATACCACCAGCATAACTTTGCTCTCCAAAATCGATTGATTAATGCACTCCCCAAGGCCTCTATTTATACTTTGGGAAATATAGTAGTTTCGAAGGTTGAGGAGGTTGAAACAGTTAGGATAGTTAATGATTAGGACCTAACTGATCTTCATTAATTGTGATTTATATTTTTTAATGTCGAATCAAGATGTACGCGAC
The DNA here is from genome assembly GCA_001517045.1 of Pseudotsuga menziesii. Classification (NCBI taxonomy): domain Eukaryota; kingdom Viridiplantae; phylum Streptophyta; class Pinopsida; order Pinales; family Pinaceae; genus Pseudotsuga; species Pseudotsuga menziesii. The sequence continues at coordinate 798,188 of LPNX010212261.1, read as the reverse complement.
TATCAATATAGGCAACCCACGTATGACACATGAGTTACTTAAAGGAAACCCAAGGATGCTGATGTACGTGGGTTGTAATGGAGATAGTCGCATATAGTATGCGAGTTGCCAATGAGTATAGTCACATACGTACAAGAGTTGAAATGAGGATAGTCGCGTACACCATTCAAAACTTAGAAAAATAATATGGCATGCTAGTTCAAGGGTAAATGCATCCCATGTCATGCCCATCTATAGTGTTTTGGAAAACTTCAATCCTAAGATGTCGTTTTGTGTACCAACATAGGGAATGTCGGCACTCGAATGGAGAAGTGCCATTTGGGTTGATAACAGATGCCCCCTAATGTGTGAGGTCATATGAAAATGATGGCCGAAAGACATTATAATCATCATCTTGGAGAAATCAGAAGTCTAATGGAGCAAAGGTAGTACCTGAAACAAATACATAATAATGTCATATACAAAGTCATATCTGAGGATGATATGTTCAATATATTGGAACATTAGCTCCTTTATAATATTTGAGTACACCATATAGCACAGGTATAAGACCACATGTATTACAAAGGTGGATCGAAGCCACAATATACAATAATGATGAGTCTTCAAATATCTGGAAGTTGTGTGAGTTACCACAACATAATCTTCCGCAACTTAGTCCATAAATATGAAACTAAGGTCTTCGTCAAAAATCCCAAAGAACCATTACAATCCAAGCCATGTGAATAGATGTGATTGAAGTCAAACATGGATAGGATTCAACAGATTGTCAACCAATAGGTGATAATCAACAACTGAAGCAAATAAATTCACCAATAATGAAAGTGAATCCCAAGGTACTATCGTCAAAAACTCTAGGTCTTCGTTGTCAGGAAGTGTTGATGCAGAAACATACTGTGATGAGGAAGGAAATAGATCCTCCAACAGATCACAAGAGTGACTAGGAACTGGGAAAGGAAGGAAAACATAAGTAATAATAGATAAGACAATGACAGAATCAGGATATAAATTAGATACAAGGTTAAGTCCTTGAACAGTGAGCACACCACAGAGATGACCCAAGGCAACTTTTAACTTTGCAGATAGGACAACTAGACTTATATGTCATGTAGGAGACATGATCAGATTCCCCAGGTATAACTTGACAAGAGGAGGAGTAAGAAACTTGAAGTAATAGCTGAACTGAAAGTGAACACTGAGACATGAGTATCAAAAAATACAGAGAGTGCTATGTTGAAGGATGACATGCTGCCACTAACTGAGAACCAAGAGAAAACTTCTTCCTTATCTTCCCTGTTAAATTTTAACGAGTTCAGGAAAGTCAACTCGTGTCTCTCTTCATTTTTTGACAAGCTTGAAGAGAAGAGGGAATAATGATTGATAATGTCACTGATTCATGGATTTTATGAGCCCAAACTATTACATGTTCACTTGGTGTTTTCATGTTTCAAGAGTCTGAAAAATCCGAAGAAGACTCTAGGGGGGTCCTTTTTCATCCAATTTAGTCTCCTGAGGCTGAAAAAGTATAAAACATACCACAAAAGAACTCTCTTAACTTCCATAGAAGAAAAGGTGAACCTTTTTTGTACTTAGTCGGGGAGGTTCGAAAAAGGTTAAATTACCACCTACCCAACGCTCCTTCGAGAGCAGCATATAGCTTGAGTTTTACGAGTGTGAAGGAAAGAAATATCACTCGGAAAGATCCATTTGAGTACAAGAAATGGGGCTTATAACAATAAACTCGATGCTTTGTTCTTGGTGTTTAACGAGCATGACAAAGACATAAAGTACACTTAGAATCTTTTTCATGTTTAGGTCCAGAGCATGAAAAAGAGAAAATTGAGCTCATACCGGGTGTTCCTTTTCCGTAAATTTAGTCCCTCAGGTCTAGAAAAGTGATAAACTTGTACCTGAGAATACTCTTCTCGATTCCGTAGAAAAGAGAGTGATCCTTTCTCGTATTATTCCACATGGTCCGAGAAAGAGATAACCTACCACCAATGTGGATGCCCATTCACATATTCTTAATGAGCTTGAACAAACAAGTTTACTCGGTAGTCAAGTCTATTTTGAGGAGTTAGACCTGGGCCTAAAGAAAATCCATAAGGGTGGCGAGTCTTATAAAGGGATAGCTGGTAAAAATAGACCAAAATGAGGCTCAATTTGGTGTGAAAAATAGCTAAGAAGACTCTCCTGAACCTATGACAGTTGCAACATGAGTATCAAAAGATAATAAGTAGGTTCTAAATGAGGATACTCATGGGAGGAAAGTCCTATCCACAGAAGAACAATGGTATAAATGAGTAAGTAATGGTTAAAGATACCATAGTCTGTGGTCAAAATGTTAATACTAGGATAAAGATGGATTAGGTATAAATGCAGAATGCATGTGAAATGACCAAAAACTATCCTATATGAGTGAAAAAACTACTTAAAACGACCATGCACCTGTCATATGGAAGAAAAGATATGGTATTAGCTTTAAAAATTATGAACTATAGGGAAAAAACCCACTTTGAAAATAAATTTTCTATAAATAGTTCAAAATATGAATAAGAACTTACTCACCATTTGATTTTTTAACCAAAAAGACAAGTTTTACCTCTACCTTTTTATTAACACTCTGTTAAGTTTTGGTCATAAGAGTTACCTGGGAATTGCAGCCTCGTCGAGAGGTGTTGGGAAGGTAGCTTAGTGTTCGCAGAAGGGGCTAATGGCACACACAAGATAACACTCAGCCATTGGAATAAGCCTCGATGGTGAATATCAAAGGAAACAAAACAATTTATGGATCAACGAAGTAGGGTAAAGAAGAGAACTTTGGGTGCGTTGAAGGCATTAAGTGGGAATCATGATCGAAGGCTGAGATTGATCAGATGGTAGATCAACGGCGTCAAAACATTTCGCACGGTGAACATGCTCGACCAAAGCGAATTTTCCAGATTGCAAAATAGTTTAAAGGACATAGGAATCTAATGGTCGAGAATGGGATCCAAGAAGATCCACGGTTGAAATTGATTTCGCATCCCAGATTTGCGAGGACGCGGCAACAATTTCAGATTGCGAAAAGTGGTATGGGCTACTCAGATCGATGGTCACTACAAGAATAGAGGGAGATCAGCGGTCATAGTTCATTTCACAATCTTGATTAGCATGGAGGGAAATAGAACCTCGCTTCACGAAGAATGGTAGGGTCTGCCCAGATCAACGATTGTGAAGAAAATTGGTCTCAATCGAATGTTGAGATGCACACGCGCAAAGTAGGGAAAGATGTAGCATAAAGAACCTCACATACCTATGGTTCAGATTGCAAAGAGTAATATTAATGGTGCAAGCCGCCTGGGAAGGGCACGAAGGTTATGTTGTGTGAAAATCTATAAAGGCGTCCACGTGAAGTTGCAAAGGTTTGTCTTTTTTGAAACCTCGAACCCGCTGAATATCCAACCACATACAGAGCGCTAGCATGGACCAACCAGGGGACTGTGCTGCAGAACAAGGTAGGCCCCTAATACCCTCTCAGTGCTATTTAAAAATGGATGTAATAGAAGTGGTAGGGGTGATAGATGATGTAGAACCTGAGGCTGTTGGTCGAAGGGTAGAAGAGAGTCTGGTAGATGAGAATGCCGAGATTTTTGATACTATCCTGGTGGGAGAATCTATTGAAACCTCCAAAGGCAAACTGGAAATTCTTAAGGACTGAAGTGGAGATGCCTGCGATGTTTTTAAATCTTTCTTCCATTTCTTCTCTGTTGGCCAAACCTCCCCATTGCCCTAAGTTTGTCAAATGGTGTGTAGACAATTTCTCCATCACTGAAGGTGTCATTATGAATAAATCAAAGTCTAAAATCCTTTGCTCAGTCCAAGCTTCTGTCATCCACAAAAGCCTGCATATCCCAGATGAATTCGTCCATATATCCCAAGACTACGAGGAAGACAATATTATGCATTGTTTTAGAGAGTCTATAGATGAAAGTAAAGAAACCTTCCTGAAGGCCTATTCTAACCCCAATAGTGAACCCATCAACCTATCTTACCCTATTGACCTCAACCAATTCAATGAAGAAACTCAGTGGTGTATATCCCTGGCCAGTCAGTTTCTAGGTCTAGATACCGACGCTTATGTCACAGAGTCATTGTTGAGTCTTTTGTTCATCCTAAGTACTTGTCTGACCGAACCCGAATTTCCTGGACAATCCTGTCAATATTGCTACCTTAAGTTTGATGAGTTCCTGGCCAAGAACATCCGTTCTCAGTTAGCGAATTTTCACAGCACTAGAATGTTCAGATTCTAGTCCTTTTTTTTCTGAGGATGCTTATAGCTTATAATAAGGAGGACCTACAAGTACCAGAGTTGGAAATCACTACTTATATGGCCATGGATTACAGTAAATTCATGAACCAATTGATGGCCAAAATATACGACCTCTTCTTTCAAGAAAGGTTACCTAGGGTGTTTCCTGAGATGAGGCAAATGCTGCAGCTATCAAATAGAAAGAAGGTAGGAGACTGGTTCCTCACATAATTTGGAATGACCATAAGGTTGTATGGATTCGTACATCCACCCTACATTCTGACATATTTTCTAACTACCATGGTTTTCTCCCTGGAATTGATCCGGCAAAGACTCATTGTTGAAGAAGAGCGCTTCTTGAAATTTAAGAAAAGCTCAAATTTGATTTTCCCATGGGAAGTAAAACCATACACTATTAGAAGCAGAGCTTCTTTTCCCCTCATTACCAACTTTCTCAGAGGCATGGAGTTTTTCATAGGACAAGCGGTAAATTATGACCCTCACTAGATAATTTCCAAAAGGAGGAAAGCTCACAAATGCAGGCCTTTTGAACACACTAAAATACCTGGACTTAGAGAAGCAGCAAAGTGAGATGATTTCCCTAATCCTACCCCGATGGATACCCGCATAGAGCAGGTCACTGGCTAACAGCTACTGGGGCTAGCTTCTCCCCTAAGAGAATTGGCTAAAGTAGTTGCAATAGCCAGCGGATTCCCATCATTAGTTAGCTAGTTAGCAAGTTCATTAAAAAGAGGGGGTCTAGAGCCCATGGACATTGAAGAAGTGGACACGACTAGCATGCCCAAAAAATAGAAAATAGAATGGGGACAACAGTTGGTGCAGGTTAAAAGGGGCCAGGAAAAGGGACATGTGAAGAAAAAGAATTTAGTGAAAGAACAGCAACATGAAGAGCCCAAGACAGTCAAATTACAAATACAAGAGTATGTATTTGACGGCCAGACTCCAAGTAAGCATGCATCCAAAGAGGACTCGCTAGGATCTTAGTGAGAGAGGGCTGATAAAACTTTCAAGGAGACAATAGAACTATATATCGAGGCATCGCGGTTGCCTTACCCTAATGTGGCGTTGAAAACGGTAAGACATCATGCCACTAAAACCCTTAGCTTAGCCTTGGCAATGGGGAACAAGGTGTCAGAGGTCAGTGTGAACCTCTCAAAGGTTCCCACTACTGACATAATACACCTCAACAAAGAGACTGGAGATATATTGAATGCCAAATTGCTCAAGGCTACCACACAGATGTCCAAGCTAGAGGAAAGTAAAGAAAAAACTTTAAACCTTTTAAGGAAGGTGAGAGTGGAGAACAAAGCACTCAAACCCCAAATCAACAATTTACATAATGAAGCAATGTAAATAGAAGGACCAGTGCATAAAGGGATTTTGGCTTAGATATTGCTTGATGATAAAGAGAAGGAGATCCAGACCCTAAAAAAGAAGTTAAAAATCCCTACCACCTAGCTCGCTCAAGCGAAAGAATTGGCTGACTTTGAAAGAGAAAAAGAGGCATTGAACACTGATCTTACCAATTGCAAAGCTAAGGTACTAAAGCTCGAAGAAAAGGAGAGGCAGTGGGAAGCAGATATCTAGATTTTGAAGAAAATCGATGCAAAATTAAAAACCAGATTAGTGATGAAGGAAAAGGAGCTTCAAGGAAGAAGTGCAGAGAGTACAATTAAACCCACAGGTGTGGCTAGAGAGATAGATATCGGTTCTCTCTCTAGATTAATGTCTCAAATAGGCCTAAAATATACAGAGCTCATTAAACTAAAACAGCAGATCAAGGAACTAGAAAAAGAAAGGGTCAAGGAGAAGCAAGGAAGAGAAAAGACAGAAGAGAGATGCCAAGGATTGATTCAACAAAATTCCATGTTAATCCAATAGATGGTCGGTAAACTTTCCTTGCAAGGCGCTAAACATTTGATCTGGGATCAGATCATTATAGAAGCTGACAAGTTCCGACCTTATCTAGATTTCATTGAAGACTAGGAAAGCACTATGGGAGAAGCCAAGAAAAAAGTCCTGACAGTATTAGGAGAAATACAGAAAAGGCCATTGGTGATAGCAGAGAATGCCATTACTTTCCTAAGCTCTTTGTCAGACGATTCCTCCAACCGACATGATATCCAAAACAGGGTTGCTATTGTCTTCGCAGCTAGAAAGGTAGTTGCTAAGCACAGGATGCTGGAGACTGTACGGGCCAAAATAGAATTTATTGAGCACAAAGTCCTAGAAGTCATCAATCTATTCAAACCACTAGTAAGAAAAGGACTCCCATTTTTCTGGGAGGAAAAGGGTCCTTTAATGTTCCAGAAGGAGTATCGGGAGTGCCTGGTGCACTGCCGATTGGACAACAGCAAGTTTGGAGATATGCAACAATCATTGTCAGGGAAGGTCATTTTTGATAAATTGACCAGTGATTTTGAATTGTTGTTTGATTTTAAAGCCACATGCGCCAAGGTCCTTGAGACTTCATACCTAGAAATGATGGAGCTCAAAGCACAAGCATATGACATTGCAGTTGTGACCCTGCTTGGTCCTAATTTATGGAGAGTCATTCAGCAATATGGTTCAACCAAATTCAAAATGCATCTGTAGGAGTGGCAATGATAATACACGGGAAGTTTTCTCTGTGTTGCATGCCCGTCCCAATGGTCGCTTCTCTCAGAACTTTGTACAGTCGTCACCTGCCAGATGGAAGTATAGGAAACTCTCGTGCATATTTCCTCCTACATTCCACATTTCACTGTTTATCTGTTTCATGCAAATCACAGCCGATGTGCCACCTAAGAGTTTGTTAGAAGATGCCCTTCAGTTGTAATAGATTTTGATTCCTAGATGTCGGTCTGGGATGTCCAAATGCTATAAATATACCTCCTAAAGAAGGAGAAAGAGTTGAAACCATTGTAATTTTGTTGTGTATGCTTTCAATATAATTTTAATAAAATTGTAAAGTGGAGATCGGTGTTTCATACAGGGATTCATGTGTCATTCATATTTGTAGTCTGTTGCTTCCTTTCTTATGTGAATGTTTTTCCACTTTATCTCTCCCATTTTGCTTTCTTTTATATCTGAACATAGTGTATAACAGTTTGGAATTCATACTTGCTATGCTCCGTCTGTTGTTTCAGATATTCACCAAATTTTTCTTCTAAAGTTAATACATAATTCATTTTTCAATGCTCTGTGTTAATGGTATGTTCATGTTCTTCTTTTCCACCAGAGAATTATAAATCGACTGTGATAGAGTGGATATCTTGACCCTATGTTGAAATTGCTTGCATAAGTTTTGTTTATTTCTGTTACATATCTTAACTCCATCCCCCAATGGTTCTGTGTTTTGTTTCAACCAATTTTACAAACAATTTATAGTTTCACTTGTATATATCTGGCATTGTTAACATTTGGTGAGAGATCCCTCTCGGAAGAGCAAAAGGCCAGTTCTCTCTTCGAAAGTGGTTCTGCTGTTACCTAGGAGTGAGCCTTCCGCAACCTTTGGCTCAATTCCAGTGCTAAAAAATTGGCACCATTTCCACGTGTGGACGATTCGGTGGACAATTCTCGAAACCGCAAGTGTCAGGTAAAACTACACTCCATGCTCTTTCATTTGATCCAACCAATTTTCACTTTTGAGCCCATTTTTTTTATGTTTTCAAGTGCCCTCAAAGCATGAATGTTGTGTATACAGGTATGGTATGTTAATAGTCATGTACACGCGTTTTGTACGTAGGTTTCCTGAAGGAAAGTCACATACAGTATGGGACTTGGCCAAAAGACAGTCGTGTACACTGTCTGAGGGTAAAAAAGAATAAATAGGGTCAAAAATTCAATTTTTTATATGAATCTAATTGTTTGAAATTGCTTGATTATTATATTGAATGATGATGCTTGAGTGGAGGGAGAGGGAACATGAAGACATGGACCAAGAAGCTCTACAAGATGCCCTCACGGTGAATGTTTTACGTCAGAGTGGGTTGTTGAAATTCTTCTGTACCTCACCTATGCAGTCAAATGTCCACCTATTAGAGTTTTTGATAAACTATTGGGATCACGATCTTGGCATGTTTGACCTTCAAGGTGAGTTTCTAGAGGTTACTTCAAAATATGTCTATTTCATTTATGGTTTATCATGACGGGGAGCTCCAGTGAACTTAAAAGGTACCGGTAGAGGTGACGACCCTCTAAGTGTACAGACCTATATAGACATATACTGTGAACCGGGCACTAAAAAGAGGGGTAGCTGCATCCCTATTGTTCACATTCGCAACTTTCCTTTACAGGTATTGACGAGCACTATAGTGAGGGTTGCAAGGTCATCGTCACTTCATCTTGCAACTCAGAACCAAATGAGACTAGCAGTGAACTGTATATAGGGAGCCTGATATGACTAGTGTTCGGGAGTGATCTCGATAATGAGGAAATAGCTCTCTGACTGCAAAATAGGAAGGCGGAATAATTTTGGTTATTCCAGCACATTAGTACCCTTCTTATTTGAGAGGGTGCCAGGTTTGAGTCATGTAGTACCATTGCCAGTTTGTTCTCCCCGTCAGCCTAGGATGAGTAGGTGGGGAGAGATCTTCCTCCGCCAGGGAGGTGGTGGATTGGTATAGAGTGTTTATGACGACGACTTCTAATTTTGGTGGGAGTGACAGTTACCAACCTTGGAGCAATTTCCATATGTTGGATTGGATTTATGAGGTGATACTGACTTTGTCCTTCCTCTAGGAGGATTATGGGGAGAGTCATGTATTTTTATTTTCAAAATTTCAAAATTTTTATGAATTTTAAGTATAAATATATATACATATGTATAAAAGTTCTAATCCTTTTTAAAATGTCAAAATGCAGATATTGGACCAGTCCGCCCTGCTGGGCATCCATGCATGTATGTGTGTCATGTGTTGGGAGAGGACTAGGGTTTGATTAGGGTTCTTGAGGGGAATATAGCCAAGCTTACCCAGAGAGTACCTACCTTACGCATTGATCATATCCCTGTCATTATGTAGGAGCTAGTGGTTGGTATACCACCTGTCTGGATACACCTTATGAGGAGGGTAGTGAGAGAAGTACTTGTGTATATAGATTCTGTTGAGGTTGTTAAAGCTGAGGAGGATGAAGAAGCTCAAGCACAAGGTGATCAGGATGATTGGGGGGACCAAGGCGGTCCAAGTGACCAAGGTGGTCAAGCTTAGACTTAGGAGCATTTTATGGACTTTGATCCATGTTTTGTATATTATACAGTTATAACTGGATCTAAGGATCATACACTCGACCTATCTATATGGACAGATATTCACACACACACACATATATATTTTCAGTTTATTTACAAATTTTTTTATGTGTCTACTGTATTTTTTTCATGCAAAATGTGTTAAATGCCAATCCAAGATATAATTAGCATATGCATCAGTTAATGAATTTTGATTTCTTGGAATATGATTGAATATAATAAACTCAATTTTTTTTTCGAATAACCTAACTTGCATAAACTGACATAGTAAAATAGGGTTCCACACTTGATAAGCTCGATTGAGCTGGGAAACTACCAACTGAGAGTCCAGACAGACTTCTAGCTGAGTGATACCACATGACAAAGCATCCCATAAAATCTCAATGGAAACCCTATATTCAGCCACATTATTGGTAGCAGAACCCAAGCAAGCGCCTCCTGAGGCAACTAACTATCCTGAGGGTGAATAATGACCCATGCAGCTAAAGCCAAATTACAAGTGTGGTGACTTCCGCCATCGGTGAAACCTATGAACCACTCAAAAGACATATGTATGTAACAACTAGAAAATGGTATAAAAACACAAACCAATGAACTATTGTACATATAATACATACAATAAAATACAGGAAAGAGTGCTAAGCCTAAGCATAGTACTTTTTCAGGTAGAGCCCATTTCTAGGCTCAGGTAGCTTGTTCCCTTCGAAATCAGTCAATTCATATGCACCTTTCTTCAACACTTTTGATATGACATAAGGTCCTAACCAAATAGACCTAAAATTTCCTTCCTCCAGGGGTTCTTTGTCTTGATCCCAGAGCAAAACAAGCTCCCCTTTAGAGAAAATTCGAGGCTTGACCGATTTATCATATTGGATTTTTACCCTATTTTTATGAGCTTCATTTGCTGTCACGGAATCTCTACGCTGCTCATATAGATGTTCTAAATGTAATAGATGTTCTTCCATCTCAGTCGTATCAGGTAACACATGAATAACAATTTTTAAGGACAAGATCTCACATTCGATCATGGTAACTTCTTCCACTCCATGAATGAGTTGGAAAGGAGAAAAACCCATGGTAGTTTTCACATTGGTCTGATATGCCCAAAGTGCAGGATATAGCATGATGTGCAAGTTAGAACGGGATGCATTAATAGTACGTTTGAGAATAGTCTTCGAAGTTTTATTAATATCCTCGACTTGACCATTTTCTTGAGGATAGAATGAAGATGAATGTTCTTGTCTAAACCCTAGCATAGTGGTCAATTTAGTCATGATACTATTTTGAAAATGACTGCCATGGTTAGTTACAATCACTTTAGGGATACTGAATCATGCGATAATTTGATTGAAAATGAAAAAAGTTTTAGTTTCCTCGTCAGCTTTAAAGGTGGGCATTGCCTCTGCCCATTTCGTGAAATAATCTACATCGACAATTATATGTTTGTGCCCCCCAACTGACTGGGTTGCACATCAAGTAATCTATCCCCCACTTCGCGAAGGGGCCCACTAAGACGATGGGAAATAATGGAGCGGGATGCGACCACATCTTTCTGGTGTAAAGTTGACAAGGATGACAGCGCTTCGTGGCTTCCACGCAATCTTTAAAGATCATGGGCCAGAAATAACCGACATGTAATATCTTCTAGGCCGTTGCTAACCTAGATAAATGACCCCCACACGCTCCACTATGGGCATCATTTACGACAATCTCTGCTTCCTCGTGGGTAAGACATGGACGCAAAACATAATCTACCCCTCTACAATATAAATTATCTCCAATAATGAGGTAGTTCTTGGGATGTATGTGTAGTTTATGCCATTCTTCCTGCGGGAAGGCTGCAGGGTACTTCAAAGTCTGGAGATAGATAAGTATATCTCCATACTAGGGGTCAAAGGTAGAAATAAAAAATATATGCTCATTTGGGAATGAGTCTTCTTCAATGGATACATCTTCCTCTACTGGAAATTTTGCAATGAGCTCAGTAAAAACTAAGGATTTCTTGGATTTGGCAGATTGAAAATCCAAGTCAAACTCTTGTAGAATGACTATCCATTTGTTAAATTTGCCTCCAACTATCCATCGAGAGAAAACATATTGAAAAGGATTAACATCTACCACTACCATCGTAGTCCTCAGTAAGATGTAGTGACACAACCTCTAAACAACATACACAACTACTAAGGCCAACTTCTCGACATGGGAATACCTAAGTTCAAGTCCAGCTAAAGCATGGCTGAGATAGTAGATGACGTGCTCTTGGATCCTGTCGTCCTCCTAGACTAGTACTACCTCTATGGTCGACTCAAATGTGGCCAGATACAATATAAAATCCCTAGAGTAATCTGGCGGACATAGTAATGGTGCCGACAACAAATCTTTTTTTAATGCCTCGAATGCAAGTTGTGAAATTTCATCCTATACAAATGGGGTGTCCTATTTTAAAAGGCACATGAAACCTTTAGTAATCTTGGCATAATTTACAATAAAACATCAAAGGAAATTGGACCTCCCCTCCAGGATTTGAAGCTGCCTAATAGAACGAGGAGGAGGCATATTCATGATGGCCTCAACTTTCAAAGGATCCACCTGAATGCCTTTGTTAGAAGTAATGAATCCAAGTAATATCCCTAACTTGACACAGAAAACGCACTTGTGGGGATTCAAGTGAATTTTATAGTATCCGCATCACTGAAAAATCAAACACAAGTGATCTGGGTGATTAATCCTCTTACGAGAATGTGCGGGCAGATCATCAAGGTAGGGTTCGACAATGTCTTTAATGTTGTGAAAGGAAAAATTCATTTCCCACTGAAAGGTTGCCCCAACATTTTTCAATCCAAAGGGCATTTTCTTGTATGCGAAGGTACCCCAAGGACAAATAAAAGCTATTTTATGTTGGTCTTCCGGTTTAATTTGGATTTGATTATATCCAGAGAAACCATCCATAAATGAAAAGACTTCACTACCCATGCAAGCATCAATAATTTTATCTATAAATGGCATGGGATAGTTGTCCTTAGGATAGGCTTTGTTCAGATCTTTATAGTCCCCTGCTTTTTGTCAACAGGAACAAGGTTGGATACCCACTCTATCAAATCTATGGGATAAATGAAACCGGCTTTCAGCAGTTTCTCAACTTCATCCTTCACTACTACCACTTTACGCTGGTTGACAGGTATCAACTTTTGTCGAATGGGTCTAGCGTTAGGGTATGTTCAGATTTCATGCTTGACTATTGATGGATCAATGCCTGGAATCTCCTCATATTGCCAGGAAAAACATCATGGAATTCCTTAAACAAGTTTGTATAGATTGCAATCTCCTCAGGAGAGCAATTTGTGCCAATGTGTACATTTTCCACAACGTTTGGATTTATAGAGAAGTTGATAGGGATTGTAGCGGAGACTTTTTCCATATTCCCCTCAGCAAACATTCCTTCCCTAGGTAAGGGATTGATAGGTGTATCAACATCACCTACCAGTCTCATATGAAACTACTGATTCTCTATCCTGCTTAACTCTAGAAGAAAATAGGATCGATGGTGAAGATCTTCGCAGATCTTATCTCATTTGCACATGGCTTCTAGAATGGCTTCATCCGAAGGTAAAACCATATCTAAGCAATCTATGGGATCAAAGAGTTTTCTACCCAAGCAAGAAAATAGGCTTCTTCTAGTTCCTTTGAGACTGTGAGAGGGACCGGAATGGGATTAATAGAGGTATGGATGATAGCTTGATAAGCCACTTCCACTGCCAATAAGGGCACTTTAGGTTCATGGTGGGAAGGAAGAACCCAAGGATCAGTCCTATCAACAACTGTAGCTATGGACTTCCCCACATTAGTAGAACCTATATAATTAATCGGAGCTGGAAAATCAAATGTTCCGATCAGTGATGCATACATTCCAACCCCTAATCTCTCTGAAGCAAGTTTAAATTGATCAACCAATGGTATAGTGGACTCATTAGTTTCCATGTGGCCTTTTCAAGTAAAATTGAGTTGGTCAATAGTAACCAAATTCCCTTCATGTGGAAACACTACCACCCAAAAAATGACCGATGCAATAGCATACATGCCGTAAGTCCAACTTCTTCCCAAGAGCAAGTTATAATCCAAAGGTGCATCAATCATCTCTACCTCAACAGACACTGCTTTCCCTGCCAACTTGATTTTGAAAGCCGGTAGGATACCATGGGGACGAAATGACCTTTCGTTGAAAGCAGTAAGTAGGGTGTTCGATGGAACCAGATCTGGGGATCGAAGAGCTTTCCAACAAGACAAGGACATAACACATGTAGAAGCACCCTCGTTGAAAACTACCCTTCCAATGGTCTTTCCCCCATGGATGACATCTATCGATAAGGATACATGATATGGTAGGCGAATTTTGACATCAGACAGATTAAATTTCACCATGAGACTCAATGAGTCCATACTCCCTAAGGCTGCTAAGAGTGCATCCCGCTGGGTGGGACAACTCTGTAACACCTCTAAAGCCGACATTGCATAAGGAGTATGGGCTAAGTCTTCAACCATATAGTAGTTGGTTGCAACCCTAGCATTAGGATTGTGCAAGATTTTCTTAAAGACACCTTTCGATATCTTGGCCATAATTTCGACAGGTTTCTCAATCGTGAGAGGGTTAGAAGTTTCACCTATCGACTCACCCTTCTCCGAGGTCTCTTTTTCATATTTATTATTCTTGGTCTGTAGTAAAGTTTTTGATCGAACCATGTTGATATAATTGGGGTCAGGAGCATTTGGGGTGCCCCCTGCTGCATTTGAAGCTGAAGTAGAATTCTGTCCTTGGGGAAAAGGATCCTTCAGGACAGCCGGTTGTTGAGCTTTTAACAATTTCTGAGCTTGCTCCATAAGGGGACACAGACGGGTCAGGTGATATTCATGGCACAACATACATGGGAATTTCACCTTCTTCTTTTCTTTCTTTCCCCCATCAGCATTGTTTGTGGGTTTTTGCTTGTTTTGGTTTTCCTCACCCTTTTTTCCTCTCTTATTTTTCCCACTGGGATGTTGATTTCCCTTCTAAGAGGTTTGTGCAAAAACATTTGAATTTTGGGGTGAGGGGGTAGCCTTTGCTGCCTCCACCATAGAATGTTTGATGGATAACTGATGGAGCTATTTAGCCAAAGATTCTACAATGGGAGAATTCATGGAACCGACCACACCATCGGCATGGGTTCCATGATTAGGTTTCTCTACATTGTGCATTGGCCTTGGTGCCTTAGGGATAGTCTCATATAAGATCCTAGACTAAGAATATATCAAATCTAGTTACCGAGCCCCGAGGATAGCTTCTTCCTCATTCGTCACTCCCAAAGTAGATACATCCTTAGATATATAAGGAAATAGGGATTTAAGGAACCATTCTAATAAGAACTTGGGAGGAATAGTGGCTTTGATAAGTCTCTTCCATCCTCTCCACTCTTGGATATGATCCGAGATATGAGTGGCCTTGCTCTATTGAAAGGTAGAAAACAAGTCTATTCCAAAATCATATCGAATAGGAAGCTGGAAGTGACTAAGGAATGCATTATCCAAGTCCCAAAAACTGCTAAAAACAGTAGAAGGCAATTCAATATACCATTTTGATGTCGTGTTAGTTAAAGTTATTTGGAACAACCTCAACTGAACTGAATCCTTATTCAGTGAGTTGGAAGAGCACGATAAATGGAAAGTGGTGGCATGAGCTCTAGGATCATCACCAACTTTGCCTTCAATTTTTGGGATATCCGAGGGTAGCTTGGTAGGGACGGGTGGCCAGGAGGGATCATGTCTCGCTGGGTCATTCATCAGTTTTGAAAAATATGACAAGTTTAACATTTCCAGGAAAGGAAGCTTGGGTCTAACCAGAGCATTAAAAGTACTAGTTTTGGGATTAGAGGGACTTTCCCCCATATTCCCATATGTGAAGGTGAGGTTTCCCCCTGCTGCCGATTGTGAAGTGGATGGGTTGCTTTGGAAAGGATTCCATCCATAAGCCAACGGATTGTTTATGTGTGGTGCAGTATAAGAGGTTCTAGCTACCCGAATCAAATTTGGGGTTTGGAATACAGGAGCAGGTATCCCTCTGCTAAAGAACAAAAAAGGAGAGCTTGTGAATGGAGCTGAAACTAGAGTTTGAAGACCTTGACCATAAGGATTAGGATTTCCAAGCTGCACCACTACATATGCAAGTGTTGGGCCTACATATGGAGTGGATGGGTAATGTGCCCCCCATTCCAAGGAAAACCTTGGAAAAAATACAAGGATCCTATAGGACCATTCTGGGTAGTGTGTGTGAAGGAAGTAGGAACTGTAGGTACACTAGGAATCCTAGTGACCATACCACCAGAAGCACCTACTACACTTGTGGAAGCTGGTGGTTGAACCACTCGGCTAGCTGGAGTTAATGGTGTAGTAGGTATACTTGTTCTAGGGGCACCTACCAGGGGAGGTAGCACCCCTTCAGCCAGAGCGGCTGAGGTGTAAGTAGAAGAAATTTCTCCTACAGTGGAAATTATTATGCCCAAAGGGGCATGGATCACAGGTGGATTGAAAGGACGAACCTGAACGATCACCAGATCGTTTAAGTCAGTTAGAGGTGAATTAAAATTCCTTGCAAACTTGTCAGCCTGCAAGTATTCTATCTCAACTGTGTTTAAAAAATGGTTTTCCCTAAGTTTTGGTTCACCCATAACTTCACTAACTCCTATTGGTTCAAAAGAACCGTCTGTGTCTAATCTTCGCCTTTGAGGGGGAGGTGGAGGTTCCAATGTGATAAGCGGAGGAAGGTTTTGCAACCTTCGTGACCTTCTGATAGATTGGTCTTCCACGATTTTAAATTTGACTCTTCACACCCTAAGGTCGACTAACAATAGAGACAAACCATAGAGCAATCACTACAAAATCTCCTAAAGTCTCAACAATCACAAAGGGTATAAGATATGCTTTCCTGAAGAAAGCTGAGAGGCAGTTTCTTGGTGTCCTTGAAGAGGTTCTTAGGCACAAGCGGAGGAATCACCCATCACCCTCCTACACTTTCAACAAGGGTTACCTTCCAAGCCCATCCATGGTGAACCATAAATAGCCTTTCGGTTTACCTATGTATAAACCCTAGATGTCAAGAGACTAGAGGCTACCTTAACTATATCAATAGTCTAGGGGGACAGTCTCAATCCTGATTCGTACGCATGGGCAAGGTAGCTGAGCCTAAAACTCTGTCTAGGATAGAATCCCTAGATGTGTAAAAACCTTGGTCTACATTTTGACAAGGAATCATAGGGTTAACTCCTCAGTCCAATGCCTCCACATGACCTTGTGCTTAACTCTTGTTTGAGAGGAGCTTCTCAAATACCATTAACATAGAGAAGGATTTACCTATCAATTAGGCAACTATGTCTGAATTTAAGTACTTATGGGGAGTTTACACTTCCTATCCCACAAGTCTATCCTAAGCTAGTAGATGTATGACCCTATAAAATAAAAACTTACTAAGAAATTTTAAATTATAGCGTTCATTTTAAGGGTTGTTCTTAATCACAGGGTAAGTGGCATGGATGACTATGATATTATTGACTCGATAAGAAAAGTAAAAAGGTGTATGAACGAAATCCAAAGCAAATTATCACTACTTAAAGCAAGCTTCTTTTTCTTTTTTCTTTGTAAATATGAACTAATGAAAATGCAACTAGGAAAGAGAAAACTAAGACTTGTTTTTGTAATTTTTGAGATTTTATTTAAAAAGTAAAAGTAAAACTACCATATGCAATTCAAATGCAAATGTTTCCAATGCTTTTCTTTTCACTTTTCAAATTCCTCAAAGATTACTATGCACCTAAATGCAACAATTCTTGAGTATGCTTGAATAATCAAACTATATAAGGTCAGCAAAAATGAAGTATAGCAGACTTGTAAGACCCAAAGATCAACCACCTAAGGAAGACTTGGAAAAACACCAAGCTGGGGAAGACACAATGAATGAAAATCACTGAAATCAATCAAAGGCAAGTGAAAAACCAACACTATTCAGAAATAGAATGGGATATACTGTATCTAGAAATTTGATCACTGATTTAGACACACAGTACTTGGACCTATCACCCAATTGGAAAATCTACTTCAAATTGATAAAACAAAGACGATCCAACCAACAAAAAAAAACTCAAGGGCTTATTCAAAAGCACGAAGTATGGCTAACAAGGCTATTAGACCTACAGTGAAATTCCAGTACTAAATACCATAAAGCAAAACAAAATCCAAAGAAGGACAGGGACAAGCAACCCAACCCAAAAATATTGCTGCTAAGGTATGTACGCGACTGTCTAGTGCAGCAACCCGCATAGTATATGTGATTTTTCAATACAGTAACCCACGTACACAGACCTCTGTACGCGACTGTGTAGCACAGCAACCCATGTACAGGAGTAAAATTTTTCAAAAAAATAAAAATTATAAAGGCCTTTAAAACACTACTATAAGTCCGAACCAAGATAAAAAACCACACACAGAATCAAAGCAAAGACTGGGAAAGGATCTATAGGACTAACCCACAGCAGGATGGTCTATGAAACTAGAGATTCTGGGTTCGATCCCCAACGGAGTTGCTAGCTCTGTTGTTCAAGATTAAACACCCTTGTAACCTAGGGTCTGGGGTTACAAACTTACTACTAACCTTGCAGACAATCAGCTTAAAGAGAGTATAGAAAGGAAATAGGAAGAAATTCTTAACTCACCCAATTACTGACAGTTGATCCAAGCTTGATCTTCTTCTGTTTTGCTTCTCTCCAAAGCTTACAGGGATGCACCTCCTTCACCTGCAAAGAGAAAATTCTCCAAGTACAATCTTATACCTGTATATATGAGAGGTTAGATAAACAATATATCTAGTTCATAATCGAATATATTCATCAACCATGATACATGAAAGACACTCAACGCAATGTTGGAAGAAGAATTATCTTTATTAACAATCAGTGAATGAGATAAGAGTACAACCCTGCTTCTAAAACAAGGACTCCTCTGCAACCAAAGGACTCTGAGTTCTGCTGCTCCAAGACTTCTGAAGATATACCACCAGCATAACTTTGCTCTCCAAAATTGATTGATTAATGCCCTCCCTAAGGCCTCTATATATACTTTGGGAAATAGAGTAGTTTCGAAGGTTGAGGAGGTTGAAAAAATTAGGATAGTTAATGATCAGGACCTAACTGATCTTCATTAATCGTGATTTATATTTTTTAATTTCGAATCAAGATGTACAGGACTATTAATATAGGAAACCCGTGTATGACACACGAGTTGCTTAAAGGAAACCCGCGGATGCTGATGTACATGGGTTGTAATGGAGATAGTTGCATACAATACACGAGTTGTCAATGAGTATAGTTACATACGTATGCAAGTTGCAATGAGGATAGTCACATAGGCCATTCAAAAATTAGAAAAATAATATGGTGAGTTGGTTCAAGGGTAAATGCATCCCATGTCATTCCCATCTATAGTGTTTTGGAAAACTTCAATCCTAAGATGTCCTTTTGTGTACCAACATAGGGAATGTCAGCACTCGAATGGAGAAGTTCCATTTGGATTGATAACAGTATTCCAGATAGGAATAATAAGAAGGGTTACATTTGCCATTTCAATCTGGGTTTTACGACATGGCACCAGCTAAAAGACTAGGAGGAAAAATTGCTTCCTGCAGACAATGGAGGCTCGAAGATCTTGTGCTCTCTAAGGTTAAGGGATTTATGGCATGGCTCTCTAAGGTACGCCAGTCTATTTTTCAGCCACATTTGTTTTCCCTTATTTGAGGTATGTGATGTATGTTGTTTCTTTTATTTGCATTTGGCACATCAAATTATATACTTCTTGTGCCCTATTTTAATTCCTGATTGTCATCCAAGGGTTTGTGTGAATGTGTATAGATATTCATAGGGTCTCATTTCCATTGCACCGATTGCAATGGCTATCGGGGTCTTTTTTGATTACCCAATATGTCCCGATATTTTCTTCTTAATCCTACATGAGAAATTGAACCCTATATCAGATATTAGTGTTTAAACCAAAGCGTTGGATACAAGATTGTGTTTTTAGTTTTTTAAACCCAAGCGATGGATGCAAGTTTGTCTTTTTTAAGGTGGAAATTGCTTATGTCTAGCTCTAAGAGGATTACAATTGGCACGAATTCTTCAAGCCCAAAATCATCATGTTTTTATGAATACAATGGCCCTTAAAAATATGAATTAGTAATTAAAACTAATTTTCATTTGTCTAAGTTCATACTCTTATGTTGTAATCACCCAGGACTTGCACCTGAAATTTAACCTGACGAGTAGACTAATATTCCACTGCTAAATACAACAAAGTAGAAATGTCAAAAGCATCTATTAATAGAAACAAATTGCAAGTGCTAGATGATATACACAACTAAATTGAGAAACCATCAAATATCATTTGATGGATCATTTTGAAAAGATCTGAAAATGTATCAGTCAATTGATGTCCTGAAATCATTTTAATTCAACTTCACTTGACAAATCAGTGCATCCTACATAACTAGCAGTAATCTTTCCAATGCCGAGAAACACCTTCAAAATACCTCTGTATGCACTAGTTCGTTGGGAATATGAGACCATCCACAGAAGCAAAACAACATGATCATGACTTCCTTTACATTGATGGCATACAAGGCTACGACCTTAATATTCTAAACAAGTAATCGTGTATCTCTAGTAGTGAGCGTTAGCAAATTAAGTGCACAAATAAAATTTGAGGGACTACCTAAATGGGACACAATCTCATGGAAGGAAATGATTGTAGGATCAAATTCCCAAAATGGATATGATGAGGATGTTACTCTTAACATGTGTTTCAAGATAGTTTTGGAAAATATGAAACAATATGGGGTTTTCTTTATCAATGTTCTCAATTCTTGTACAATTATAACATATTTGGGATATGAAAACTAGGTTTATACTTACATAATTAAAAGTCAGAATTTCTATTAAATGACTAAACCAAATATTATTTTAACCAAAAAGAATTTGGATTACCAAAAAAATAACATTAATAGAATGTTGTTCAAGCTTAATGGTTATCGGATGGTGGGTAAATATCCATAACAAATACACCAATCGATATCCTC
Source organism: Pseudotsuga menziesii (assembly GCA_001517045.1). Taxonomy (NCBI): domain Eukaryota; kingdom Viridiplantae; phylum Streptophyta; class Pinopsida; order Pinales; family Pinaceae; genus Pseudotsuga; species Pseudotsuga menziesii. The sequence goes on along the minus strand of LPNX010212261.1, from coordinate 777,500 downwards.
ACCATGCAATTCATGGTCAAATGATAACAAGCATAGGCCATTATAACAAAATGTTAATACATTGGAGTTTCAGTTTTCCTCAAACTTAGAAACATTAATACAAATAGATTTGTAATATTATCAAGAATCAAGTCCATAATTAAATGGCTCTTCTAGTCTAGGTAAGGACTAAGAATTCTCATAGTTGAATCACAGTCAAAGTAGTAAAGAGAATGTATTAATGTTGCTCCCATTTGAAAATTTAACAACAAAATAACTCTATGCTACTTGTGTGTTATCAACCAAAATGACACTTCTCCATCCAAGTACTGACATCCAATATGTCAGGATACAAAAGAACAATAGAATTGAATTAAGCCAAAAAACTATAGATGTGCATGACCATTGATACATAAACTCATTCCCAACTTAATATATTTTCATTTAGAAACTAGGGTTGCACACTTGACTATTTACATTGCAACCCGCATGTCATATGTGACTATTTGCATTGTAACCCATGCGTCATGCATCACTATTTGCATTGCAACCCATGTGTACATTGAATACACGACTTGCCTTAAATAAAGGAGAATGTCATACACTCATTTCCTATATATATATATATATATATATATATATATATATATATAATCGTGTGTACCTTAATTCAATATTAAAAAATATAAATCACAATTAGTTGAGATCAGCTGAGCCTTAATCAATAACTATCTCAGCTGTCTCAACCATCCTAACCTTCGAAACCTTTCTATTTTCACATGTATAAATAGAGGGCATGGGATGGGGCTAATCAATAATTCTTAGAAGAGAAAATTTATGCTAGTGGCATGCCTTCACACCTCTTGGAGAAGTAGAACCTATACTCCTCGGTTTGCAGAGGAGTCCTTGTTTTAGAAGCTGGGTTGTAATCTCACCATTCTATGTTTATTAGTAAAGAAATTTCTTCTTCCAATCGTTGTATTGATCTTTCTCATGTATGATGGATTATGAATGATTTCAATTATGTTATTATGAATATGCATTTCACTAACCATTGATATATATATGAGATATTGCTCGGATAATTTGTCTTTTGCTGGTGAATTGGAGAATTCGTGAAAGCTTTGGAAGAGACTGAAAGAGGAGAAGGCCAAGCTTGGATAAACCGTCATAAACGAGGTATGCTAAGATTCCTTCCTATTCCTCTTTCATTTTCTATATAAGTTGATAATATGCAAGTGTCTTAGTAATTTGGTAACCCCAGAGACCCAATATTACAAGGGTGCATTGTCCTAAACAACAGAACTGGCAACTCCATTGGGGAGTCCAGCCTACTATGGGTCTGTTCTTTAGGTTCCCTTACCAGAATTTGCTTCATTTTTTATTCTGGGTGTGTTTAGTATTTGGCCTTTGAGTTATAGTTTATCTTGTCTAGATCCTTGTTGCTAGTCCTTTTTTCTTTGAAAAACAATTTAGTAGCATACATGGGTTGTTTGCCTAGACAGTCATGTGTTTCACTGTGTACATGCAAGTTTCCTTCTGGACAGTTGCGTGTGGTACACAGTTTGTTTGCATAGATAGTGGCATGTTTCCTTTAACAGTATTTTGGTTTTGTAGGTTTTTCTTTTCCCTATTTTTTGTCCTTTTGATTGCTTATGAGGGTTTTGTTTATGACTTGACTATGTGAGTCTGAAGTGTGTACGTCACATCATTCACTTGATTTATACAAGTCCTTGAGATTTTGCATTTAATTTTCTTTCATTGGTGAGTGTAGGTGGTGCTCCTACTTGGTTTGTAAGTTTGAGTGCTTGTGTTCTAGGTCAGTGGTCAAGTCCTTTGAATATGCTCTGTACTTCTTCTTGTGGTCCGATCTAGTAAGCTTTTAATTTTGTTAGTTCCTCCAAGTCAAGGTTTGTTCCAGTTTCTTCCTTTTGGTTGAATTTGGTTATGTTGGGATTTTTTTTTCCTCATTTCACTACTGTATGCTTAAATTAGTCAAATTTGCTGAAGTTCGCATTTATTTGCATAGTAATTTTTGAATTTTTTTGAAAAGAAAAGGTAAAAATATTTTGCATTAGGTTTCATGTAGTATTTCTTTTTGCTATTTTTCAAAGAAAAATTCAAAAATTATTAAAAAAAAGTCTTGTATTTTCTCATGCTTAGTTTTAATTTCATTAGCTTCTACATAAAAGAAAAGAAAAGTTGGCTTAGTAGTTGCAATTTGCTTTGAAAATTTACTTTTATGCATCATTTTTGCTTTCTTTTATCGAGTCTATAACACCACATAAGTTTCATGCCATTTAACTCTAACTAAAAACAACCTATTAAAAAGAACGACGTAATTAAAAATTATTAGTAAGTTCTTCTTTTTAGGCTCTTACACCAACTAGCTTAGGCTAGACTTGTGGACTAGGACTTTTTAACTCTCCATAAGTATTTGATTTCAGACGTAGTCGGCCAATAACTACGTAAATCCTCCTCTATATTGACTATATCTGGGAAGCTCCTCTCACATGGGAGTTAATCATGAGGCCACATGAGGACCTGTAATGGGGAGATAACCCTACGATTCCTTGTTTGAGCATAGACCAAGATTTTTCCGCATATGGGGACTTCTGTCAGTACCACCTCTTGGGTCCCATGCGCTATCGGTGTTGACAGGGTTTTGAACTTTGATACCCTTCCCATGCATACAAATCAGGATTGTGACTGTCCCCCCATACTTTAGTATAGTTGCGGTAGCCTTTAGTCTCTTTGACATCTAGGGTTCATACAGAGGTATACCAAAAGGCTATTTATCATCTACCTTGGATGGGCTTGGAAGGTAACCCCGGTAGAAGGTCTGGGAGAGTGGTTGGATGATTCCTTTGCTTATGCCTAAGAACATCTACAAGGACTCCAAGTAACCATCTATCATCTTTCTTTTGGAAGGCATATCTTATACATGTTTGTCTATTTGGATTTAGGATATTTTTAGTGAGTGTTGTGTGGTTTTTTTGTATTTAGTTAGCCTTTAGGTGTGTGAAGAGTAAATTTTTTAGCCATGGAGGACCAACCTCTCAGAAGGTCAAAAAAGTTGTAAAACCTTCCTCCAACTTTTATAGTGGAGCCTCTGCTGCCCCCTTAAAGGCAGAGATTAGATACTGATGGTTCTTTCAAATTGGTAGGAGTAAGAGAAGTTTCAAGTGAACCAAAACTTAGGACTAATCATGTTAATACAAACACGGTAGAGATTGAAGACTTGCAAGATGACGATTTTGCAAGGAAATTTAATCCCCCTCTTACTGAATTAAATGATCATGTGATCGTCCAAGTTCTTCCATTCACTTCACCTGTGATTGGTGTTCCCATGAGTATCATTATGACAAGCTCGACGAAGGGTATATCCACCCCCACTTCAACCGTGTTGGCTGGAGGAGTGCCACCTCCCCTGGTTGGTACTCCTAGACCAAGTGCATCTAATGCACCTTTATCACCAAGTAGTCAGGTGGTTCAACCATCGACTTGATCTAATGTAGTAGGTCCTTCTAGTGGGGTTGTAACTAGGATTCCCAATGCACCTTTGTATTCACCCTCTTTCATGCATACTGCTCAGAGTGGTCCTTTTGGATCCTCTTCATTTGTCCAAGGATTCCAACAGAATGGGGGGCACATTCCCCCATATAATCCTTATGTAGGCCCTACACCTGCATATGTGGGGATGCATTTTGGAAATATAAATACTTATGGTCAAGGTTTACAAACTCTGGTTTTTTCCTCATTTACGAGCACTCCCTTTTTTTCTTTTTAGCAGAGGGATACTTGCTCCTATCTTTCAAACTCTAGTTTCATCTAGAGGGGCTCAGACCACTTATACTGCACCACACACAAATAATCCACTAGCTTATGGGTGGAATCCATTTCAAAGTAGTCCATCTACTTCACAATTGACAGCTGGGGGAAACCCCAACTTTACATTTGGGAACTAGAGGGAAGGTCCTTCTACCTCCCAGACTCATGCTTTTCATGCTTCGGTTAGGCCTAAACTTCCATTCCTGGAAACTTTAAACTTGTCAGATTTGTCTAAGGTGACGAATGACCTGGTGAAACATAGTGCCACATGGCCACTTGTTCCAACCAAGTTACCCTCGAAAATTCCCAAGCTTGAGGGAAAAACTGGTGAAGATCCAGGTGCCCATATCACCAGTTTTCATTTATGGTGCTCTTCCAAGTCACTGAACGATGACACTGTTCGGTTGAGGATGTTCCAAAGAACTTTGACTGGTTGCTATAGCAAAGTGGTATATTGAATTTCCCTTTGCTGCATTTGACAATTTTTGGGACTTAGAAAATGTGTTCTTAAACCACTTCCATCTTCCTATCTGGTATGATGTCGGCATAGACCTCTTGTCTACTTTTCAGAAAGACAAACCCACTCACATCTCGGATGATATACAAGAGTGGAAAAGACAAAAGAGGCTTATAAAATCCACCATCCCCATCGGATTTCTTGTTAGAGTGGTTCCTTAAATATTTATTGCCTTATATATCTAAGGATGTATCCACTTTGGGTGTAACCACTGAATAAGAGGCCATCTCAGGGACTAGCAGATGGATTTGATATATGCTCAGTCTAGGATATTATATGAAATCATACCTGAGGCACCGCGGTCTACCCATAGTGTCGAGAAACCCAAGCCTGGACCCTATGTTGATGGCCTGGTTGGTTCAGTGAAATCTCCCACTATAGATTCATTGGCCAAGAAACTCCATGAGTTGTTCGTCAAGTAGTCTACAGTGGAGGAAGCAAAGGCTTCCCCCTCACCCTAGAATGCAAATGTTTTTGCACAATCCTCCCAAAAGGGCAATCAACATCCTAGTGGGAAAAATAAGAAAGGGAAGAAAGGTGAGGGAAATAAAAACAAGCCTAAACCCATGAACAATGATGATGGGGGAAAGAAGGATAAGAATGTTAGATTTTTACCACTAAGCTAGAATAACATTAGGATCTTTAACTGAGAGAGAAACAAGCACAGCAATCAAACACAAGAGACAATGAACACAGTGTTTTTCCTCGGGGAAACCATAAATGGAGAAAACCCCGCAACTTCCTCAGAGATAGAATCAACACCAAAAGTAAAACTGTGAGGACCCTGCGGCAAATAATTAATCAAAATACATGATATAGCAACAGAACTCAAAATCACTTTTAGATTAATCGCAGGCCACTTCGAGGGGGCAACCTCCTTTGAGCAAGCTCAATACAAAATAACTTCATGGTGCCTTCCTTGGCCTCAACACACACTTATATACCAAAATAGGAGCCAATACTATGGGCCAAAACCATGGGCCAATATAAACTATGGGCGCCAATACTATGGGTCAAAACCATGGGCCAATATAAACTATGGATCAACAAATACTATAGGTGGCTTACAAAGCATATGCGCCTCACAACAATAACACAAACTATGGATCAACAATTACTATGGGACGAATTACAAAGCATATGCGTCCAACAACAATATACTAACATAGTAAAGAGAGGAATTGACATGGGTTCCTAACATCCCCTCCCCCTTAGAAAAATATTTGTCCTCAAAGCTTTAGATGTGGAAATTGTTGCTGTATCTGGAGGAGTGGTTCCCATGTAGCATCCTCGGGCTGCATTCCATGCCATTGAAGTAAGACCTCTGTGATAGAGCAAGAGCGAAGCTGACGAGTGCGCTTATTGAGGACAGCCTCCGGCTCCAAAAAGATGGATCCTTCATTATCCAGTTCTGGTAAAATAGTTTGGCCTTTGATGTTGGTGCCAAGAACTTTCTTCAGACAAGAGACATGAAATACTGGATGAATGCGGGAAGAAGGCGGAAGTTCCAATTTAGAAGCAACAGACCCAATCTTCTGAAGAATCCTATATGGCCCATAGAAATTTGGGGCAAGATGATGACGCCCTTTGAGTTTTAGTGAGGATTGCTTGTAAGGCTGGAGATGAAGAAAAACCATATCACCAGCTTCAAAAGTGCGCTCAAAATGGTGCTGATCATCTTGTTTCTTCATGCGATTGCCTGCCATGTAAAGGTTTTCGTGCAAAATGCGAAGGACCGCATCAACTGCCTAAACTAGAGAACTGCTGGGGGTGTAAGGAAGAAGAACTGGCGGTGCCTAAACATAAACTGCTTCATATGGAGTCATTTTAGAGGCAGTGCGGTAAGAGGTATTGTACCACCATTCAGCAAGAGGGAGCCACTTTGCCCACTGATGTTGTTGCTCAGAGGAGAATCAACGAAGATAAGGTGCCAAGCATTTATTGATAATTTCAGTCTGACCATCCGTTTGGGGGTGATAACCTGAACGCTTCTTCAGTTTGGTGCCAGTGTGGTGAAAGAGTTCTGTCCAAAAATGACTGGTGAAAGTTGCATCACGATCCGAGACAATGGAAGAAGGCATTCCATGAAGACGAAAGATCTGGTCCAGGAAAATTTGAGCAATGGAAGAGGCTGTATAGGGATGGCTGAGAGCACAAAAATGACGATATTTGGAGAGGTGATGAACCACAACCAAAATCACAGTATTCCCTCCATATTTAGGGAGCCCGTCAATGAAATCCATAGAAATATCTGTCCATATCTGGGGAGGTATGGGCAATGGCTCGAGCGATCCCGGAAGGGGTGTTGTTTAACCCTTATTGCGCTGGCAGGTATCACCTTCAACCACCATCTGTTGAATTGTCCTTGTCATGCCCTACCAAAATAAGTTGCGCCGTGCCCGTTCATACGTTTTGAGAAAACCAGAGTGCTCCGCTGACAAAGAAGCATGGAGTTCATAGAATATAGCTGGTTGAAGAGCTGTGTTCTGGGGAAGCACCAGATGACCCTTGTATCGCAATGAAGCACCATCCCAAGAGTCATGTGGAACAGCAGGAGGGTTGTTGGCCAAGCATTGGATGATGTGAGATAATGAAGAGTCATTGACATAACCCTGCTGAACCGATTGCAACCAATTTGGAACAGGCATAGAAATAGCGGAAAGAGAACCTTGGTCATCAATTGTGTGAGAAAGGGCATCCGTCACAAGATGGTCCTTACCCTTCTTATAAGTGATCTCATAGCCATAACCCATGAGGTTGCTAACCCATTTCTGTTGTACTGGGGAGGATACACACTGTTCTAGGAAATATTTCAGACTCTAGTGATCAGTCTGGATGTAGAAATGAGTCCCTGAGAGGTAGGGTTGCCACTTTTGTACTGCATGCAAAATGGCCATCATTTCCTTCTCATATGTAGAGGCAGCTAAATTCTTACCGGAAAGGGCTTCGCAGGCGCACGCAATGGGGTGTTCATCTTGAAGGAGAACAGCACCAAGTCCATTGCCGCAAGCATCACTCTCAATACTGAAGGGCTTGGAAAAATCAGGCATAGCTAGGACGGGTGCAGTACACATATCTTGTTGTAGCTTGTCAAATGCATGCTCAGTAACATGTGTCCCTGTAAAAAGCATCATTTTTCAATAGCCCAGTTAATGGAGCTGCAAGCTTCCCATAATCCTTGAAAAACTTGCGGTAGTAGCCAGTCAACCCCAAAAAACTATGAAGGCTCTGGAGTGTCTTAGGAGGTGGCCAATTGTTCATGGCAGCGATTTTGGCAGGATCCACATGAACCCCTTGTGCTGAGATAATGTGCCAGAGATACTCAACTTCCTTTTGGCCAAAAACACATTTAAACTTTTTGGCATGGAGATGATGATCAGAGAAAAGTTGCATTACAAGAGCCAGATGCTGGAGATGTTCAGCCCATGTTTTACTGTAGATGAGGATATCATCAAAAAATACCAGAATGAATTTCCGCAAATAGGGCCTAATGTTGCGAGGAATGCTACCAGGGAGGAGATGAATACGATGGTCCTCTGGTCGTGAAGGTGGAAGTCCCACTGGTTCAGCAAAAACACCTGTATAGCGATCCAGAATTTGTTGGAGATCCAAAGGAGTAGTGGGGGCCACTGAAGGTTGCATTTGAAGGGAATGGAGCTGAGCAATGACACCATGGGAACTCTTCTTAAGGAGTTTTTCCAGACGATGTGAACTGATGATGCTGAGAGACCCTGGTTGTAATCCCTTCAATGTGTGTTTGTGTCCATTGGGGGAGAACTGCATCCAAAGTTCAACAAAATCCCATAATATGGGGCCAAGTGTGCGCAGACATTGAGCACCCAAAACCACATCACATCTGCCTAAGGTCAAGGAAAACATGTTAGAGTGGAGGTTATACTCTCCCATAGAGATACGCACATTACGACACTTCCCTTTGCAAGGTAAGGTGTCCCCATTGGCAATCATGACTTCAAAGTTGGAGCAAGGATGGATAAAACAATCAGCTTGTTTGGCGATCCGAGGGTCAATAAAATTATGAGTGCTACCAGAATCAATGAGTATTGTAAGAGGAAGCTTCTTGAAGTAACCACGTACCCACATTGTTTGGGGGGCAGTGACTCCAGCTAAAGCGTGGAGGGTCAGTAGGCAGCTCCTGAGTGTCAACCGGAGCATCCATTACGTCGGAAACTTCTTCACCAATTTTAGAGGCAGGTGGAGAATCCACATCCAAGAGATAGATCTTTTGTTGAACACATCGATGGCCCCAACTGAATTTCTCATCACAATTATAACAAAGCCCTTTTTCTCTGCGTGCCTACATCTCTGTTTCAGAAAAATGCTTGATTGGAGGTGAGCGAGGAGTTGGCAGAATGGGAGGTCGTTGAGAACCCATATTGAGGAAGGGAACAAAAGAGGATTTGGAGCACTGTTGGGCTGCCATCTTGTCTTCTGCCAACTTAGCCAACCCCAGGGCTTCCATCATTGTGTTGGGACTGAACATTTTGACCTCAGAGTGAATTGCATCCTTTAGACCACTAATAAAACAACTCCGGTAGAAGTCATCAGGTAATCCTTCAGTGTGATTAGCTAGTTTCTCAAATTCAGTTTGATACTCTTTCACAGTGCCAGTTTGGTGAAGTTTAGTGAGAGCTCCTGTGAAGTCATCAAAAGCACTCGGACCAAATCGGTGCAAAAGGAGCTGGCAAAAAGCAGGCCATGTTGGCTCTTCATGAGCCTTGATGTACCAACGATACCATTGAAAATATTCCTGTTCCAAATGAAAGGAGGCAAGTGGAACTTGGTGGACATCAAAATTATTATAAAGGCTGAAATACTGTTCTGCATGATAGATCCATCCAGTCGGATCAGTACCATTGAAGCACAGAAAATCTAGCTTCGGACCACGAAAATTGCTGGAAGAAGAGAACCCATTGGTTGATGGAGACTCGGACTGTCGTCTGGTGTTCATAGCTGAATGCTGAAGATCGAGACCGAGAAATTTTTCATCCAGTTCCTGGAGTTTGGCTTGGATGGCTGCAAGTGCTTCCTCCATGATTTTTGCTCCTGTGCGGGTGACAACCATAAGCAGGAGATTTTTTAGGAAGGGATCTGTAACGACGCGGAAGTGATCGACAACAGGTGGATCTGTAATGGCACGAAACTGACCGGCAACAGTTCTGGACAGAGGAAATCTGCAATTGTGCAACTAAAAATAGATATGGACCCCAGGTATGTGTGGCTTCCTATCGGTTCAAGGGATTCACTCGGCCACCAATGCTGTCTAACGGCTTGCATATTGGGGTAGTACCCCTCACTCCATGTCTCAGGTAAAACTGATAACCGCTTGGCCACAAACGACAGCTCTTGGTTTACCTCACGGGTGGGAACTAGTCAATCAGGTAGGGGTCGTTGCCCTTTTCATTGGCAGGTCCTCTCAATGGGCCAGCTACTTCAGGGTTCTTGTGGTACTCCTCACAATGATTTTTAGGACTTATTCCCAAGTACTTACCACAGTTAAGCGGAGAGGGATTATTCCCAGATCCGAACCTGCAACAGAAAAAAAATTTGGGCAGAAATTCCACCCAATGTTCAAAAATTGGGTCTATATTGCTCAGAATCGATATTATAGCATGTTTCTGGAACTGGAACAACCACTCTGCTTCTACCCATGCAATTGGAATAGAAATTTGGGCACTCAGTCAGAAGATTTTCGGGCCGCAATTTCCGCGGCCGTCACTGAAATTCTGAAAAATTATGTATTTTAAATCCGCGATATCTCCACTTTTAGAACTCCAAATGAGATGAATTTTTTTTTGAAACTACGTATTTTTGAAAGAGGAATTCAGATATGCAATATTTTTCTTGTAATTTTGTGCAAAAAAGTTTCATAAATTGATCTGAAAGTCTCCACCCAAAAAAAAATTTCCCACGTGTGCCAAGGAAAGTGCTCTGATACTAGATGTGGGGACCCTGCAGCAAATAATTAATCAAAATACATGATATAGCAGCAGAAATCAAAATCACTTTTATATTAATCGCAGGCCACTTCGAGGGGGCAACCTCCTTTGAGCAAGCTCAATACAAAATAACTTCACGGTGCCTTCCTTGGCCTCAACACACACTTATATATCAAAATAGGCGCCAATACTATGGGTCAAAACCATGGGCTAATATAAACTATGGGCGCCAATACTATGGGTCAAAACCATGGGCCAATATAAACTATGGATCAACAAATACTATAGGCGGTTTACAAAGCATATGCGCCTCACAACAATAACACAAACTATGGATCAACAATTACTATGGGATGACTTACAAAGCATATGCGTTCAACAACAATATACTAACATAGTAAAGAGAGGGATTGACATGGGTTCCTAACAAAAACCCCAAAACAGTAAGATGATCTCCTGACAACAGTAACCTCTTTCTTCCTTTCCCCAGTGTCTTTCTCTTGCTCAGCAATGAGCTACAATTGAGTGTGGATGAGTGTGTGATAAATAAAGAGGCTAGCTCTCTATTTATACTAATTCTCGACATGACTAAAACCATACTAGGGCTGACCTCTCTAGGAGAGTCTAATAACCCTAGTGCCCTGGAACTGTGGGGACTTTAACCCATAGACAATAGGAGGGTTACTCACAATGACTTGACATGACTTGTTTACATTATAGATCCTCCCGATAGGAACATTGGGGCATGACATGAGACAAGTACATCCTAGAATAAACATTAGGTTACAATACATAAGAAATATAAGTGAATACATTCCGAAGTTACAATTACATCAACGCTCCCTCTCAACTAGGAAGGTATTCTCTTGACACAATTTTCATCACTAGTCTTTTTCTTTGGATCATCTCGTCATCTATATCTTCAAGTCATCTTCATCTTCAAGTCATATTCATCTTTGGATCTGGATCATCACTAGATCTAAATCATCACTAGACATCATCACTGGATCTAGATCATCACTGCTAGATCATCATCACTGGATCATCACGGGTGATATCTCATGATTCTTCTCATCATAGGAAGTTCTATAGAGCCAGCCCTTTTTCATGCTAGTTGTAGGCCTAGCCTCCATGTAGGTCTTCTTCAGCGCTTACATCTGACACCAAGTCAGAATGGCCCACCCAACACTCACGTCTGATCATGTAGGAACCAATCCTATAATCACATCAGAAAGGCCCAGCACTCACATTCATTAGCATGATAGGACACAACTACTATCATATGTGAAAAGGCTTATCACTTACAACCACGAGTATGATAGGACACAACTACTATCATCTGTGAAAAGGCACAACACTCACATCCACCAGCATGGCAGGCCACACCTACTACCATCTATGGAAAGGCACATCACTTACAATCACCAGCATGGTAGGACATACCTACTACCATCTGTGAAAAGGTGCAGCAATCACATCCACTAGCATGATAGGACACACCTACTATCATCTATGGAAAGGCCAGCACTCACATCCACCAGCATGATAGGACACACCTACTATCATCTGTGGAAAGGATCTGTACTTACATATGATCATGTGGGAACACATCCTTCAGTCACATCAGAATGGCTCTCAGTCCCAGATTGAGGATTCCTGGTACCTCACCAAGTAGCTCCATTCCAAGAATTGCAGTATCCCTTATATCTGACACCATGTCAGAACGACCAGCACTCACATTTGACATGGAAGGAACCAATCATCCAACCATGACAGAATGGCTCAACCCTTACATCTGATCAAGTGGGAACACATCCCTCTATCACATTATAATCATCATGCACTCATTCTGATCATGTGATAACACATCTCATAGTCATATCAGAATGGCCCTTAGTCCTAGACTGAGTTTTCCTGGTACCTCACCAGGCAGCTCCATTTCAAGAATGGAAATATCCCTTATATCTGATCATGTAGGAACCAATCCTACAGTCATATCAGAATGGATCAACACTCATATCTGACATGGAAGGAACCAATCCTCTCACCATGACAGAATGGATTAGCCCTTACATCTGACCATGGAAGGAACCAATCCTCTCACCATGTCAGAATGGCTCATGGATTCATCACTTCCCTTTAGAGGGAACCTCGATCTGGAGAACACCAAGCTTCTCCCTGAAGTACTCAAACTTCACCCTATCCAATGGATTCATCAACACATCAGCTATCTGTTCATCCATCACAACATACGGGAGCTTCACTGCTCCCGTCTGCACCATATCCCTGATATAGTGATACTTGATCTCGACATGCTTTGACTTGTCATGGAACACAGGGTTCTCTGACAACTTACACAACTCTAGTTGTCACAATATATACAAGTAGCATCCAACTAGAGATCAAATAAATCAGATAGTAGCTTCAGCAACCATACTGCCTCACAACTAGCTGAACAAGCTACGACATACTCTGCTTCAGCTGTACTTAGTGCCACACATGATTGCTTCCTGCTAAACCAAGATATCACGCCTGATCCCATATTGAAGCGACACCCTAAAGTTCTCTTCCTATTGATGGAACTTCCTGCCCATTCTATATCAACATAACCCTCCAAGTTAATCTTCTGATTTGACTCATACTTGAGCCCATAATCAATTGTACCCCTTAGGCACCTCAGAATATGCTTGCAGTAATCAAGTGAACATTTCTCAGATCTGTTAGGAGCTAACTCAAGGTGTTCATAGAAAAACAAATATCTGGTATCGTGTACGTCAGGTACATTAAGGACCCAATCATTTGACGATACATCGTAGCATCAACCGACTCTGATGAAGCATCACTCAATAGATTCAAGTTTGATTCCATAGGTGTAGCCATAGCCTTGTAGTCCATCATCCCAAACCTCTTCAGGATCTCTACTTCATACTTCCCTTGTCTGAGGGATATTCCATCTACATTCTGCCACACCTCCATGCCTAGAAAATAATGCATCATACCCAAGTCCTTCATTTCAAACTCGGTATCAAGCTTTCTTCATATCAGTAATCAACCCATCCATACCTGTTACAAACAGATCATCTACATACAGTAGGAGCATCACTGGGTTTCCATCTTCAACCTTGTAGTAAAGGTTGGAATCTACTTTACTCTTAGTAAAGCCCAAACTGGATAGAAATCTGTCTATTCTGCCGTACCAAGTCCTGGGTGCCTGTTTTAAACTGTACAGGAGTTTCTTCAATCTGCATACATAAGACTCTCTGTTATGTGTCTCGAAACCGAGTGGTTGCTCTACATACACTTCCTCTTCCACTACACCATTCAAGTAATCAGTCTTGACATCCATTTGGTGTATCTTCCATTTCATTACTGCAGCCAAAGCAAGTACTGATCTGATGGAAGTGTATCTGGCTACAGGTGCAAAAGTTTCTTCATAGTCTATTCCTTCTTTCTAGGAGAAACCACGAGCAACAAATCTTGCTTTATATTTTTCAATGCTACCGTCTACAGCATGCTTGATCTTATAGATCCATTTGGAAGTTACAACTGAATTCCCTTCTAGTCTTGGGACAACATCCCAAACTTCATTCTTCATGATCAATTGATACTCTTCGAACATAGCATCCTTCCATTCTTTTCATTCCGCCGCTTCTTCATAATTGGAAGGTTCTTTATTAATGAAATCATATAGTAATGCTACATACCTGGAGGAAGATCTCGTCCTCTTTCTTTCTCTGTGATTCTCTTCTGGAGCCCCATATCTTTCCGCACCTTGGATAATTTCCCGTACCCAAGCAGGTTTCCTCTTATGAGTATTCTTCTCCTGGGGTGGATCTACAAGTCTTTGTGGTTGTTCAAATTCTCAATTTTCTTCTTGATTTTCTTTGTTCATGGTTGTATCATGAATTCTGGGTGCTTCTGCTTCTTCAAGTTCTTTAGCAGGTCTCTTTCTGGATATGTTGTAAGCTGTGTCTTCATCAAATGTCACATCCCTGCTTATGTCAATATTCTTGAATCATGGGAAATATATTCTATAAGCCTTCAAGCTTTCAGAGTATCCCACAACTATACCTTTCTTTCTTGAAGGATCTAATTTTGTTCTCTTCTCTTTCGGAATATGTATGTACACTGGATAGCTAAATATTTTGAGATGGCTGAATTCTGGTTTCTTGCTGAAAAAGACTTCTTCAGGTATCTTTTTCTCAAGTACTCTGTGTGGAGTATGGTTCTATACATACACCATTGTCCTTGCAGCTTCTGCCCATAGATGCATAGGAATATCTTGATCATGGATCATAGCTCTTGCAACTTCCATGATAGTTCTATTCTTCCTTTCTGCAATCCCATTTTTTTGTGGATTATATGGAGTGGACAACTCCCTCTTAATCCTTGAGTCTTTGCATAACTCTTTGAATTCATTCAAAGTGAATTCTCCTCCATTATCTGATCGAAAGGTCTTGATATTCTTTTCAGTGTGATTCTCTATCAAGGCTTTGAATTCCTTGAACTTGCTGAATACTTCATCTTTGTTCTTCATAAAGTAAATCCATGTCTTCCTAGAAAAGTCATCAATAAAAGAAACATAGTATACATACCCGCGTAGTGAACTTGATGGCATTGGACCACATACATCGGAGTGGATGATTTCCATGATTCCTTTTGCTTTTCTCTCGCTACTTGGAAATGTCTTATTTGTGTTCTTTCCTTTCGCACATCCTTTGCATACCCCATCATGTTTTTCTTGAATTTCGGGAAGACCTTCAAAAACTTTGCTTGCAAGTTGTAGTGCTCTATAATGCAAATGTGCAAGCCTTCTATGCCAAAGTTCATTTGGCTCTACTGTGTCATGGACCAAGGTTTGTTCTAGATGGCCCTTCAATTTGTACAATCCTCCTTCTTGTTCCCCAATCACTACTGCATCATCGATAGTCTTTCCTTTTGGCCACATGATGACTTGACCATCTATAAATGCAACTCTCATTCCTTTTGCATCTAATGCAGATATGGAGAGGAGGTTCTTCTTTAGTCCTAGTACAAACAACACTTCCTTCATTGTCATAGAATTTCTCGAGTCTAGCTTATAGGAGGATTCCCCACTACATTTTATTGGATACTGGTAGTCATCTCCTAGATTCACCTTGTGAGGTGATTCATATTCTGAAAGTTTCACAAAGGATTCCTTGAATCCTGTCATATGTTTGGAAGCCCCACTATCTATAAGCCAATAATTTCTTCCATGATTAATGTTTCTCGTGAGATTGGAAATAAAAACATATTCTTCCTTGCTTGAAGAATCTTCACTTTCATATCCGGTTCTCTTTGATGAAGGTTCATCATCCTCTACAGCATGAGCATGATGTCTTCTCTTGTTTCCCTTCTTCTTGTGAGAGACATTTTTGTTTCTAGGACATTCTCTAGCATAATGTACTTTCTTGTCACATGTATAACATCTGATTCTAGACAATTTTTTTCTAGAGCTATCTTTATGAAAGGACTTACCTCTGGGGTGATGAGAACTTCTTTTGGGTTTCTTGGAGTGAACTGTGAGAGCTTGATCTTCACTTCCCATCTTTTATTCTTGAGCTGCTATCCGATATTCTGCTTGAGAGCACTCTTCCCATAGTCTGCCGAACTTGACTAACTTCTTTCTATCACAAATTCCTTGAATAAAGGAGTCCCATGATCCAGGGAGACCATTCACAGTGGTCATTACAATCTCTGCATTTTCCACTTCTTCATCTACTGCTTCCAGTTGTTCCTTGATCTGAGAAAGTCTTGTGAAGTAATACTAGATTGTTTCTACATTCTCAATCTTCACATTCTTCAGTTGGTTTCTTAGAGTCATCTTCCAGTTTATGTTCTTCCCTTCAAACAATTTGGTTAGGGAATCAAACATAGCTTTAGGTGTCGTGAGGGAGGACACCTGTGGTATGAGGTTATCCTTGATAGAATCAACAATGATCCTCTTTTCCATAACCAACTTCTTCTTATGTAAGGCCATTGCCTCATCTCCCTCTGAAACTGGAACCTCCTCACTGATATAGGATTCCAACTCATTTTCTTCCAGGACAAGGGAGATCCTATACTTCCAGGCTTGGAATTTATCATCTCCCTCAAGCTTTTCATCAAGGTTGGTATGATGAGACATCTTAACTGAGAACCTCAAATGGAAATACAAAATATTTAGATCTTACGAGGTCAAGATGTTGGATCTCAATTTGGAGCTGAAATCTTGTACTGCTGGTTCGAGAGTAGATTAGGGTTTTTCTTTTCTAAAGTTTTGTCCAACCAAATGCTTTGAATTTGATCCCTAACTTTTATTTTAGGGAGGAGATCAATCCAGGCCTGGGATCACTGAAAAATTCCACTTCTGTGAAAAGCCCTAATTTTTGGTAGCAATGTCGGGTCCAAAACTAAAAAACCTTAGAATTAGATTCTGCTTCGATAGAAAGATGCGCCCTAAGGAGGAGAGTTATTCCAACCTTCTTTTGCTGAAAATTTGTGGAGAGAGATCCACAAAGTAGGAATCCCTAGTTCCCACAGCTGCACAGTGTCTTCTTCTCAGGTTAGCTCTGATACCATGTTAGATTTTTAACATTAATCTAGCATAACATTAGTATCTTTAACTGAGAGAAAAACAAGCACAACAATCAAACACAAGAGACAATGAACACAATGTTTTTCCTCGGGGAAACCATAAATGGAGAAAACAACGCAACTTCCTCAGAGATAGAATCAGCACCAAAAGTAAAACCCCAAAACAGTAAGATGATCTCCTGACATCAGTAATCTATTTCTTCCTTGCCCCAGTGTCTTTCTCTTCCTCAGCTATGTGCTACAACTGAGTGTTGATGAGTTTGTGATAAATAGAGAGGCTAGCTCTTTATTTATACTAATTCTTGACATGACTAAAACCCTACTAGGGCCGACCTCTCTAGGAGAGTCTAATAACCCTAGTGCCCCGGAACTGCGGGGACTTTAACCCTTAGACAATAGGAGGGTTACCCACAATGACTTGACATGACTTGTTTACATTATAGATCCTCCCAATAGGAACATCGGGGCATGACATGACACAAGTACATCCTAGAATAAACATCGGGTTATAATACATAAGAAATATAAGTGAATACATTCCGAAGTTACAATTACATCAACAAAGAAGAAGCTGAAATTTTCGTGTAAGTTGTGCCAAGGAGATCACTTAACCCATCAATTCCCTCTCATTCATCAAGCTTAGAAGCTGCTTAAAACCCAACAATCCACCACCCAATAATAAATTTATTGCTCCTGAAGTAACATCACCTATTGTGATATACTTGGTCAGGGAACATAAATCCCAAGAAAAAGAGAAAAAAATCAGAGTTTCGATTCCTCCAAAGATAAACAAAGATATTCCTTGAGCCTTTTTTGATGCTGCAAGTCAAGGGGACCCTCTGCTGGGTGGATCGGGAGTAGTGCTTTACCTCTCAAACAATCATAAGATCCAAGCAAGGTTTGCTCTAGGACACTGCACTAATAATAAGGCAGAAATTGCAACACTGCATTTGGTTCTGCAATTGGCCATAAACAACAATATATCTCAATTGCAATTTTTGGGGGATTCCAAAATGGTGGTGGATTGGGTGAACAAGAAGATTCAAATTAATGCTCCACAAATTTACAGCAACTACTAAACATTATCAAAAATCTATTGGAATTATTCATAGGCTTCAGAATATCTCACATTTACAGGGAGCTAAACATGGAAGCAAATGGACTATCCAAGCTAGCTCTGTTACTAGATCCAGGTAAATTGGAGACAGAGGCAATTCTAGGAATTTGAACTCAATTGTTGAAGTTTCATTTATGCCAATGAAGATGTATAAAGGACATAGGATCATAGTACTAAACATATGAGGCTCAATATTTTTTGCCAAGATTTTCCAGGCATAGCCTAGATATAGAACTTGTATTTTTGGACAAACCAAAAAAAATATGAGAATTTTTGTGATGAGAGGATTTTGGTTTTGTTGTAATGAAAGTTCCTCTGGAACAGTTTATGGTCATTCTTTATTTAGAATGGCAGATATTTTCATATTGGAATATATATATATATGTTGAAAATGTCCATTTGG
>LPNX010212261.1:745442-758960 GCA_001517045.1 Pseudotsuga menziesii | reverse complement strand
ATTAATTTGCAAAAATAAATTTATATAAAAATGTTTATCAAATTTCAATTTAAAATTAGGTTCTTATCAAATCGAGAAATTTCAAGTATTGTTATCTTTCTCTCTATAAAATTGCTTTAAACTCAAGTCAAAACCAACAATGCCTCAAGCAATGTTGGTGTAAAGATACCACAAATGTATTGTTTGCAAAATTGATAATTGTCATAATAATATAATTACCATATTCAAGTACTTCACTAGAAATTTCAAAACTTTTTACGAAGCACATTCTCACCATATCAAATGATCTAAACTATATATTGCTAAAAATGTATTTTTTTTAATCCCCTGATTAGCCACCCTAAAACATCATCTTAAAACAAGGCACCCGTAGTGGATTGAGCCTCTCCATAGTACCTAGTGAGATTAAGTGACCCATATGAGATTTAGACAACCTTTCACATAGAACCTACGACACTCACTTCACGCTCTCTAAGACCCTACGCGTTGACTTCTAGGTCATCATGGAAGCCAACACGGCCATCAAATCCCAAACACCATTCCAATGCATGAGAGAGAAATACGATTAAAAAACATATTAAATTGGAGATGGAATAGAAATCGTTGACGTCTACGACAACAAATAATATGGTTGTGAACATGGTGCATGTATTTCTTGATGAAGGAGCAATGCGTTTATTGGAGAAAGGATTGAACTTCGTCGTAGTGTCAAAGCAAGTCCCGGTGGAAGAGTTGGTGTGAAATATCAAGAATACTATAAGGAACATGCCAGAGAACAACCCGGAGGACATCAGATAGGAGTGTGCCATTGTCCT
Organism: Pseudotsuga menziesii; assembly: GCA_001517045.1. Classification (NCBI taxonomy): domain Eukaryota; kingdom Viridiplantae; phylum Streptophyta; class Pinopsida; order Pinales; family Pinaceae; genus Pseudotsuga; species Pseudotsuga menziesii. The sequence continues at coordinate 758,145 of LPNX010212261.1, read as the reverse complement.
AAAAAATTCTAGACCACCAAAAAGTAACATAACAAAGAAGGAGAGGGATGCTCTGAAAATGCTGAGGAAGAGAGAAGACATCATTATTCTAAAATTCGACAAGGGAAACATGACCATTGTAATTAAGAAAGAGGAGAACAACCAAAAAATGAGAGAACATCTAGCATGTGGAAGCTACAAGAAGATCAATAAAGATCCATTGAATAAAGTTATTAAGGTGGTAATTGTAGCCATAAAGGACTCATCTTTGGATGACAACCTGAAACAAAAACTCATCCCAAAGGGCTCAGTAATGCCTCGTATCTATGGATCTCCCAATATCCACAAACAAGGGGCTCCTCTATGACCCATTGTTAACACAATAGGGTCACCAACTTACAACCGAGCAAAATACCTAGCGGAGAAACTAAAACCTCTCGTAGGAAACACCTTCTCATATGTGAAAGGCTCAAAACATCTAGTAAGGATGATGAAGAACTGGAAAATTGAGGAAAGTGACATTCTCACAAGTTTTGATGTAATATCTCTCTACACAAAGGTACCAAGTGACGACGCCATAAAAGTCATCAGAGATATAGGAAACAATGATGAAACTATGAAACTTGTGGAAATATGTCCCAAGTCCACTTTCTTCAGCTTTAGAGGGGAAATCTATGAGAAAAAATGAGTGGCAATGGGCTCACCACTCTCTCCAGTAGTTTCCAACATCTTTATGGAAAAATTGGGAAAAGATGCAATGGAGTCATTCCCCCTAAAACAAAAATGGTGGCTACAATTTGTAGACGAAGTATATAGCAACTGGCCACATGGAGAAGGAGATTTAAAGGAATTTACTAACCACCTCAATAACCCATCTGACAACATAAAATTCACTATAGAAAGAGAAGAAAAGGGTTGTCTTCCATTCCTATATGTCCTAATTGTGAGGAAACAAGATGGCTCCCTCGGGCACCAAGTATATAGGAAACAAACACACACTAACTGATACCTACATGTTGATTCTCACCACCACCCTGCCCAGAAAATCAACATAATTAACACTCTAGTGACTCAGGCCATCAGAATTACGGATAAAGCCCACTTAAAAAAAGAGCTAAAGCACCTCAGAAAATCCCTTATAAACAACTGATATAGGGACACACAAATCAAAGAAACCATCAAAAGAGCCAAAAAAATAGAAAGAAACAACATTAAGAAAAATGAGAAAGAAAACAAAAACAAAGAGACACCCTTAGCAATCCTCCCCTACATCCATGGCATCATCAACAAGATAGCTAGGATTCTTAGAAAAAGAGACATTAGGGTAACCTTCTCTCCTCTCAATTCCCTTAGGAACATGCTATACTCTGCAAAAGATCCATTTGAGAAAAAATTCTCCAAGGAGTCTACACCATACCGTGCTCCTGTGATAAAGTCTACATAGGTGAGACTGGTCACTCCATCAAGACAAGATTAAAGGAACATGGTGCTAATACACACAACTGCAAGATCAAGCACTTGATCGTCATACAATACTCGTGCAACACCAAGCACCATATACGTCTTGAAAAAGTGGAAGTACTTGTAATTGTACCCCACCACTTCAAGTGAAAGATAAGGGAGATTCTTGAAATTGAAAAATACCCTAGCAACCTGAACCGAGACGATGGCCCAAAACTTAATGAATCTTGGAAATGAATCATTGAAATTCTTAAAAACAAAACTAGAAAACTTGAACGAACCTAAGACAAAATCTAACCCATTAACTTTAATATAAACATCTAACACAGAAAAAAAATATTCAATAAATTTTTTAAACTTATAATTAGAAAACAATTTTAATAAACCATTTAAACATTAACTAAATATTACATTTTAAAAATCATTCAAACTACCAAATTGTTTAATTTAGAAAAAATATTAACCCTAACAATATTAAAAACATTGGATCTATGAAGAATCTAAAAAATTCTTAAACACTACTTTGAACCTAAATAGCCTAAAACCTTAAAAAACTCTTTAATATACCAAATAATTAATAACTTTACTAACCATAATACTTTAAATTACATAACTAATCATTATATTAAAAATATTAATCTAAAGAATTACATCTAAAAATTACCTAACTAATTAATAAAAATATTAACCTATACAATTATATCTAAAACCTTAAACAACAATAAACTATGAATAAAAGACATATTAAATTAAGAAACTAATTGAAACTTTAAAACAATGATAAATCAAAACTAGTGATCTTAAGTATTTAAAGAAAATTATTTAACATTAAAATAAACAAAATAATTAAAAGGAACCTAAAAAATACATTGTTAATAATAATAAATTAAAATCTTAGAAAATGAATTTCACTCAATGAAAAACCGACAACATCAAAACCCTAATCTACTTAATAAACAAATATTAATAAAAATAATATGAGTAAGCTTACCTTTGTGAAGACTTCCAAGGAAGCCTCTCCTAACGATAGACCTGCTTTGAGGTTTGAAACTATCGAGAACAAAAATTACCACCACAGATTTCCTTTTTCTCTCAAAATACAGCTGCAGAACAATGAATAATGAAACCTTTCTAACCTTTCGTAATACTCAAGGATCATATTGATTCTAGATATGTATTGCTATAAATGTGTTTGTTTTAATCAAACAAAAACATTTTTCTAACCTTTCGTAATACTCAAGAATCATATTGATTCTAGATGTTACCTTTTTATTTCTTGCTTTCGACCACCTTATTGATTCCTATTCAATGGTGTTTTGTTACAACTGCACTTCTTCCTCACAATTTCTTACCAGAAATTACTGCATCATAATATCACAAGGAAACTATAAAATATAAAAGCAATTTTCTACTTTGAATACTTATCAACTTTCAATATAAAAAAAATATCTTTTACTTAATTTAAATGCATTACTTTATCAGTAACTTAGTTGTAAATTCACTTACGCCTTAAGCACAAATTCATACCTAATTTATATAAGCTTGAATTGACACTACCAAATGGAATTAACCTTGGTTCAGGTTGGAAAAGTTTGTTGTTAACAAGTGTACCTGTACATTACACTAACAACTTTTGCAAGGTTTATTTACATCGCATTCTCTTGTCGATGTGATTTTAGGAAAAACATAAAAATATATATACCAACAAGTTTATTCTCGATGCATTTAAACACCAAAGTTATACAGAATGCACAACCTAGATGCAACAATTTCTATCATTATGCATGATCCCTATGCATTTTTCATATGCAATCTTGCATATATTAAAGTCACATAAAACTATATATACTAACAAGTTTATTCTCGATGCATTTAAACACCAAAGCTATACATAATGCACAACCTAGATGCAACAATTTCTAACATTATACACAAACCCTATAATTTTTTCATATGTAATCTTGCATATAATCAAAGTCATGTCCTTACAGTCCAAAAACTCTTCTAACATAGTCTCCATAAATCTTCCAACATAGTCTCCATAAATTAACATAGGTTAGCATTTGAGTCAACATGATGCATGTAACATAGCATAAGCATATCTTTACATGTGTATCAAATTTAAAGTTATTGTTAACATGATAAGGAATTCATTTCCTTATTACAAACTTTTACAATCTAATGAAATCAAACATATCACATTGTTAACCTTCAATCGAAACTTCATTCTTTTGCATGTATTCTTGCATTTAAGTTAAATGCAACTAACTTAATGTGCTCAAACACATGATTTCTAATTAAACTAGTTCGTGTACTTTGATAGTCATTACATTAAAACATTATCATTTCTATAAATTCCAATAAGCATCCATTAAATCTCATATTCTCGAAAATCAATTCTTCACCAAGTGCACATCATACCTGCAAGTAAGCGAGTCCATTAGGTCCTAGTGTTGTAAACCTCCTATCCATTTGTAACAAACCCAACCTCCACTTTACCCTGGGGAGATGGGGTAAAATGAAAATTTAACTCTAAGTAAAATGTAAGTAATTCTAGCCTCCACTTTACCCTAGGGAGATGGGGTAAAATGAAAATTTGACTCTAAGTAAACAACTCAAAATGTAAGTACTTCTAACCTCCACTTTACCCTAGGAGATGGGGTAAAATGAAAAATTAACTCTAAGTAAACAACTCAAAATGTAAGTACTTATAATCACATGATTAGAATCCATAACATTCTTTATCTATTAGTAATGAGAATAAATATTCTTTTAACAACACAAAATTACAAAGCACTAATTTGAATCGAAATACATAATCAAGTCACAATGTAAGAGAGGGACACGGATGTATATGTGGTTCACCGCATCTATGGGGTTACCCCGCCAAAATTGTTAATCTTGTTAATCTTTATTATTATCTCGTTGAGCAAAAAAGGTCATAAATTGTCTACAATCTATTTTCTTTTTACTCAAGGTCTCTTTCACAACTACCACTTCTAATTGCTTTACAACTTTATTGTAAAGCTTTCTTTTAAACATAAAGATTACCATCTAAGTTAATTCAGAATTCTTTTCACTTCATTATAAATATCTTAAATATGAAAATCCAACTTTCAATAAACATGTATCAAACTCAACCTCTTCTCTCTAAGGAAGACAAAGGAATTACTTTACATAATGACCAAACTAGCTTTCTATTCACAAGTGTTAAATAAATATTCTTATTATACACAAATTATTAATATATTATTTAATTGAAAACTTTACGCTAAAGGGTTTAACCAATATTTATAAAATGGTATCTTTATATTCATAATACTGATTGGTTTGGGTTTTAATGGAATTACTTCTTTGAAGAGAAGGAATCCTGTCTCTCTCTCTCACGTTATACATTCACCGAATGAGAAGCTCTCAATATAAAAAGAGATCGTTAAATAGGTAAATATATGTCGAATAAATTGAAGTTTGGTTTTGGGACATTCTTATATCTTGAGGGACGGCCGTCGTTAATAATAAAGTCTGGTTTAATTCATTTATAATTTTTAAACCCACCGTTAGCAAATTGGCTTCATATTTAATAATTTTGGAAATGGTTTCAGCTTACCTCAACCTTATCCTACAAAACGTTAAGTTTAGCTTATAAATCTTTTAACTTGATTCTCAACTCTGGTTACGATCGATCTATTTATGGAGCTTATAATTCATATGTATATAGTTTTTAGAATTATTTATCTTTAAGTAAAATAGATTGTATTTATATTTTTAGTTACTGAATAATCAAAGTAGTAGATGGGTTGTTACATTTTTCTTCTTAAGGTTAGCTAGACCAAAGTTGGTCTCAATGGAGGTTAATCATCATTATCATATATAATCAAAATCAAACTTTAATAAATTGCAAACTTTTTTTATATAAATGTATATCAAATTTCAATTTTAAATTATATTCTTATTAAATCTCAAAAATTTCATGTATACTTTTCTTTCTCTATATATAATAGAAATAAAATTTTAATAAATATATCTCACATATTGAACAAATCAACAAATTAATGACTTATGGTCTTGAAAATAATTGTAAATGAGCAAACTTTGTGATGTGGGATAAAAAGAAGCTCCTCTTTGAAACTTTAGTCACTCGTGTTATCTTGTATGAGTGTGAGGTTTGAGGTTGCAACATCTCTAGAGAATCCTCGAGAAAGATTGAACAAATCCATAAGCGTGTTATAAAGTATAACCTCACAATTAAAAGCAATGCACCCTACCCTATTCTCATAGAATTAGTGGGTCTTTCCCCTACCGAGAGCATAGCTATGACTAAGCTCGTGTTGTACAAGCACAAAATCAATAACATGGGAGACCATAGACTTCCTAAGCTATCTTTAAATTCCATCCAAAACCACCTAAGGCTCAAGTGGGGTTGGTATAAAGATACCAAGGCTTGGTTAAACCATTGGAAGATCAACGAAAATATTGCATTGCAAAATATTAATAACATTGAAAATATTGTTACTTCTAAGTTTAAAGAGAAAATGTGGCCTGAGAAAGATTTAGAGGCTAAAAGAAAATTAAGATATTATAAGGAGCTCGTCAACCTTACTCTAGGAGATCAAAAGTATCTCTCTGTTTTAACTAGTTCAAAGAAAAAAATTAATATAGCCAAGATAAAAACGAACTCTCATGAGCTCCATAGTGAAACAAGTCGTTGGTGAGTTCCTAAAACATCATGGGTGGAAAGGATCTGCCATCTCTGTGAGAATATGAACATTGAGGATGAAAATCATTTCCTCTTAGAGTGGCTTGCCTACACCCACATTAGATCTCAGTTTCATCATCTTCATTGCAATACCTACCTTTCTAGCCTTTTAACATGTCAAAATTATAGTGAGCTCGAGACTCTTCTCTCCAAGCTCTTTGAGCATAAAAATACAATTTTAAAACAAACTAAATAATTAGTTTCTTTAGGTCGGATAGGCCAAAGTTTGGTCTCACGAGACGTTAACCACCACCATCATCACACACCCACACACACAGACATATATATATATATATTAAAAGCCACATTTTTATCTTTATTTGAATGTTGGCTCTATGAAGTGTAAAGATGGATCAAATCTCTTGAGATGCAACATTTACTCAAATATAGCACTAGAATTCCCACCTTAGATTTGATCTCTCTCAACCTTTGGTAAAACCAAAATTAAGATAGATTTTTTTTTATTTTTTTTAATATAATGAAATGTATATAGCTAAAAAATACCACAACTATTTACCATTTAAAACTTAATCTATTGATTGTATTAACCATAAACTTACTACAAATTATATAATATATAATTTTGGTAAAAACTCTTCCCATAATATCTAATCTTATATGTATTAACATATTTTATAATTATAATTATTTTTAATAATAATTAAAAATTTATAAAAAGTTTTAAAATTATTATGTTTTATATTTAAGAGTTATTTTAGAAAAAAAAAAGTTATTAATTTATTTTAATAAACCATACTTATTTTATTTCTATTTTCTGCAACTTTAAATTTATTACATACATAGAAAATTACATTAAAAACAATAATTCAGATTTAGATTGAAAAAATAAGGAATTAAATTGCAAGCGCTAATCTTAACCCTAGTAATCCAAGCCATATAATGCCGAGTCCAACTGCGAGGAAGATGATCGCTTTAAATCCGGTGAGCACGATCACCGGGGTCAGGAGCGCTCCCAAATAGTGCAGGCGTGTAGTGTAGAAGCCCTCTAGCACTTCTTTATTATGGTAGTAGTACAGGACGCACCAGCTGACGGTTGCCGCGAGGAGCAAGAACAAAGAGAAAAGCTCACGGAAGCCTTCACCGAAGCGGAGGCTGAGCACGGTGAACACTACAGCAAATACTGCACCCCATGCGAAGATCTGTTTCGGGATGCCAGGCGGCTTTACCCAGACGACGCACCAGGCTGCAACCGCCGCCAAGAACAAGTAAAACAAGAACATCTCCCGGATCATGACGGTGCAGAGCACGAGGGAGAACAGAACGATGCTGTAGTCCATGTACAAGTAAACCAGGTGTCCCTGCACAGGGTTCATTACCACAGGTGGCACCATGACAGCAGATCGGCCTATGCACAAAACTGTATATATATCTATATATGTATACAGATCGACCTTTGCGTAGAAGTTAAGGCATTAAAACTCAGATTAGGGTTTGCGATATTGTACATAAAAGTGGATAATGAATGAAGTGAAGGTTGATTTAAGAGAATATTTTAAGGCTTTCGATATTGAACATAAATATTATAAATCTATAGTATAATTTTGAATCTGTATATAATAAACCATGCTTAATATTGGTGGATAAATTCAAATATAACCAGAAACATATGTAAAGTGTATATCACTAAGCATTGAGTGACAAATTTAAATGTATTTTTGGAGGTTAGTGAATACGTTCATGGATGAGAGATTCAACATGGCATCTTCCCTTATTTGAAAAATACAAAAGTTCCATGAAATATTGCTTGGAGTCCAATATATAACAAGAGTTTAATGCTTTGTGGCTTGCTACTTAATATTAGCCCTTGCCCTCCGTCGTTGTGTGATGTATCTCTCCTAACCTAGATTCCACACGTCTTTATTGAAATAGGCGCTGACATGGACCAATAGCTTGGGCACAGAGAAAGCTAAGTACCCTCCAAATTCTTAGCTTCAAATATAAATTAAATACCGTTTACGCAGTCAAAAGTTTTGTAGACTTGTTAATTAAATATTCTAAACATAACTTTTGAAGGTACATAATGTTTACCTTCTACGACCACTTTCGTATTTTCCTTACATTGACTGATTTGCAATTCAATACTTTAACTAGAATATTTGAGAATGGAAAGACAATTGTTAATTATTTTAGATTTATGTTTATTAAATATTAAAAAGGTTTTAAATGATTTTTTTTAACCCAACACTTGTTTTCTTTACATAGACTGATTTGATTTGTTATTCAATATTGGAAGATTCTTTTATAATTATTTTAAATTTAGATTTATTAAGTATTAAAAATTTTAATTTTTTTTGAAAAGTTAAACTTTTTAAGTAAAATAAATTAAAATTTATGAAGTATTAAAAAACATTAATTTTTTTAAAAGCTAATTCTTTTTTAATTAGCTTGGCTTGTAATGCAAATTTTTTTATATGATTTTTATTCAATATTTTAAATAGAATATTTAAGAATAGAAAATCATTTTTTTAAGATTTTAAATCTCAATGTATTAAGTATTAAAAAAATTAAAAAATTAAAAAATCTAATTTTTAATTAAAATAAATTTATAATTGTATGTTTTGTAATTTTATTTTCTCTATAGTAACTCGGATTCATCTTAAACTTGATTACTAAGAGGAACTTAATTTCTTGTGATGTATGAATTTTTTTAATAATAATTTATTTTTGTTATAACAATTTAATAACAATTTGTTTTTTGATTTTTTTAATAACATAAATTTTTAATTACTTTTTATTTTTATTTTTAGGAAGTGACAACATCAACATCTTCTCCATAATGGACTATAATCACCTCATTATTCTCTATGCAATAAATATTTGTGAATACTATTACTTAGTTTATATTATATTTATTATATAATATTCTTAAATATATAATATGTTATATTAGTAAATTTGTATAAGTGGTTGATGGAAACTATTCATGGGTATCATTCTTCAACTTGAATATATAATGATGATGATGGTGGTGGTGGTTAACATCCATTGAGACCAACTTTCTTGGCCTACTGGACCTTAAGAGAGAAAAAAAGGAATTAATTTGCTTGCTGTAAAATTGTATTCCTATACTCAAAAAGCTTAGGAAAAAAATGTTCCTAAGTCACCATAGTTTTGACATGTTAGAAGGTTAGGGAGGTTTGTATTGTAGCAAATATTATGAAGTTGCGATCTAATGTGGTTGTATGTAGGGAAATCCAAGAGAAAGTGACTTTCCTCCTCAATGCTCATAGTCCCACAACTTTCCACCCATGTTGTTTTAGAAATTTTCGATTGCCCTATTTCACTATGGAGTCCTTGAGCGTTCATTTTGATGTTAGTTATATTAATTTTCTTCTTCGAACTAGTTAAAACCAAAAGATACTTTTAATGATCCAAATTAGAGTTTATGACCTCCTTATAGCATCTTAATTTTCTATTAGCTCCTAAATCTTTCTCACCCCACATTTTCTCTTTAAGCTTAGATGCAATAATATTTTTAATGTTATTGATATTTTGTGAAGTAACATTTTTCGTCATTCCCTTAATGGTTTAACCAAGCCATGAAATATGTATACCATCCTCTCTTGAGCCATAGGTAGTATTGACTGGATTTTAAAGCTATTTTAGGAATCCTCTAGTCTCCCAAATTATTATCATGTGCTTGAACGTCATGTACCTAGTCATAGTGATGCTCTTGATGGGAGGAAAACCCACTAGAATTAGGATATTAGGGTAGGGTGTATTGCTTTAATTGTGAGGTTACACAAATTATAAAGCGCTTCTGGATTTGCTCAGTATTTATCTAGGACTCTCAGGAGATATTGTATCCCCAAACTTCACAATCATACAATATGACATGAGTGACGAGAGTTTCAAAAAGAAACTTCTTTTTATCCCACATCACAAGGTTTGATGACTTACTATTGTTTACAAGACCAAAATAAACTTTTCACCTTCCACTATTCCTTTTCTCAATGCTACAGTTTCATTTGATTTTGTGATGATTATCAATTCTCAGATATGTGTTATAAGATACCTCCTCCAAGTTGTTAATTTCATAAACAAAATTAGCATATCTGTCCTTCTTGGATTTAATAATCAATTTTTTTTTTGTCAGTGTTAGCAGTAATACCCATAATAATCTTTGAGAATTATTAATTCCTTATCAAGGTCAAAGGGACACCTTGTCAAAAGAATTATATCATCTGCATAGAGAAGGAGGATGGGTATTATTCCAACTAAGGTCATGCTAGTGCAACCTGCTTCTTCTAAATAAACTTCTAGGTTAGTGATGTATATGGAGAAAAGGGCAGGGGAGATGAGGAAACCTTGCTTAAATCTAATATTACAAGTAATATATTTCAGTCGCCCATATGGTCTCTTAAATTGGAAATGATAGTCTTGCACAACCTTATCACAACATCTCTTAGCTCGAAAGGAACCTTGACCTCTTCTAATCTATTCAGTAAGTTTTTTATAGGAACCTTATTGAAAGATTCCCAAAAGTCCAGAAAGAAACATAACATATTGGATTTTCTATTACAAAAATCCTCCACAATAATCCTAGGCATAACAAGGTGGTCCATGGTAGAGTGATGTCTTGTGAAATCCACTTACCTTCTCTTTCTAGCCATGTATATCGAGTTAATTTTCTTAGATTTTCCTGTAAATCTTGGCTAAGAGAGGGATAATCATAATGGTCTCATAACTAGAGTGGTTATTTTGACAATTTCTTTCAAATATAGGAATAACGAGGCCCTAAGTCCATGGGTTAAGGAAACCTTAATTGAGTGCTAGATTGAACAGTTTGATGATGTGAGGAATGAGGACATGCCATCAAATTTTAGGATTTATGCTTAGTATCCTTCAATGACCTTAGCTTTTCCTTTTACTAGGTGCTTAACCCCAAAATCAATGTCTTTTAACGATAAAACTTCTTCCACTGTAACAGGGCTTTGAATGTTATTTATGGAATTCGGGGATTTATAAATATTTTTGAGAGAGGAATTCCAATCTTTAAAATAAATCATATTATTATCTTTAGTTTTACTAGTTCGAATTTTCCTCCGAAATTTCTTAAAAGTTACTTTTGAGAGGTGTAAAATATTTCCCTATTTTTTTATTTATATTGAGTGTTTTTTTTCTCTTTTAATTGGCACTTTGTATCAATTTACCTTCTCAATTTTGAGAGACTCTTCAATAGCTTTCATGATGGCTCTTCTTCCATTTTTAGATTCTTTATGATACCATGGATTGTTTCTTCCATTTTTTTTCCCGAAACTTCGATGGAGAACTTGTTAATGGAATTTGAGAGGACCATAGTAAATTTATGATAGAGGTCTTCTGTATTGATCATACTTGATAGAGGAAACATGTCATTTTAAATCAGGTGATTTTGATTGTTAGAATTTTCTTCTATGGTATCACTATGCATGACAAAATAGAGTGCTATAATTAGAGAGATATGATCTAGTTAGGCTCATGGTCATTTAATATGTCTAGATTTATCATTTTGTTGTACAAAGGATATTAGATATGACATAATATACCACACCATTGCCAATCCCATGAATACAAATCATCTCACTAAAACGTGGGCACTTCATTAGAACGTTACAAATTATAAGATCTTGAATGCTATAGAGCTTGACTAGCTTGCAGCCAAATGGATTTTTACCTAGATCTATAGAACTTCATTTGTAGTAGCGACTGTCTAGAGTAGGATCTTCATCTAACCAAAGGGGATTAGAGTTGAAATAATTGGTTAAAATAATAACTTGGTTACTTGAAGTTCAAGTATTAAGCTCACCCATTAAGAGGATATTTCCTTCATTCCTTTGACTCGAAATATCATTTTCTAAGCTATTGTAAAGGGAAATTTTTACCAATATTGCTTTTCAAGTAAATAAATTAGAATTAATAGGGAAAAAACATATTTCTATGTAGTTTTTTTTTAGCATTAATGTTTGATATCTCTATCCAAATATATTATTTGTGAGGGTTTTTCTTATATATCCGAGCATGTGGGGGATGTTTTCCCTATTGTAACAAACTATACCTCTAATGCAAGATCATTTGTTTAAGGCCCACCATAGGATGAATCCTTCTATGTTAGGAACCTTAGATTTGTTGTTCTCATTGGTTTCAACAAGAGGAATAATATTAATTTCACTCAAGATCCAACTTAAATTGGGGCCTCTATTCCATGCAAAACCTCAACAGTTCCAGGAGAAGATCCAGAGTGTGTCTAGTTCTTATTTATTATTGTATTTGTCATTTCCATCTCGATATTAGCTTCTCTATTTCTAATTAAATCCCATTTCCCTTCCTTCCTAGCTTATTTTACATCTTGAACATGTCCTTTATTAATATATCTTGCTCTTCTCGAATGATTTATTCATTAAAATTATTTCCAATCCTTTTATACTTGAGGTTTTGCTAAATATGCCATACATATAGTCAATAAAAATAACTTTAATTGGATTCCACATTTTTATTCTTAATTAA
>LPNX010212261.1:729851-737351 GCA_001517045.1 Pseudotsuga menziesii | reverse complement strand
GTTCATCTCTAGTTAGTCAAAAGCCACATTTCCCTAATTCAAGGAGGTTAGGTGCCTTTTCCTACCTACCTTTTTTAGTTAAATGAATGTGATTTTATTTTGTTGTACCGAGTTATATTAGTGAGCTATCAATGGTGCTTTTATAACATTGAGTTAGCAATGGAGTCTGTCTAAGTGCGTGATTTTGAATCCTACCTAGTGTATTCAAATTACTCATATTGTATCATCATTGTATTACACAAAGGTTAATGATAATGAATGTAATGTTATGCTGACCAATTTTGTCCCTTTGGTTGTTCAATTTCACCATGAATGTTTGATCACTGTACATTGAATTTCTTCTTTCTCCTTCAAGCTTCTTTCACACTGAATTCATTTAGGCCTGAGGATCCAAATCTATGATAAATTGAACATGCTATCAAAGGAGGTAGTTAGGTCAAATTTAATCCTTGAAAACTTCCATTGCTACACCAAAAGTAAATGTGTTCCACATAATTCCCAGTATCTTTTCCTTGTTCCCTATGGATTTTGTCCAAATAGGTATAGCCAGGTGTGATGCATCCAGAGAATGTGTACATGTCGAAGTAGAGAGTGATCGAATTGGTTTTACTTTGAACTGGAATGTTTTTGTAGGTAAATTGAATAATTATGAAGAATTGTGCTGCTCCTTGAAGATGCAAGATGGAGAATTCAACATCCTTGACACCCAGGATCCTCACACCCTTCAACTATCTTGAATGAAGCGATGATATGAAGATAGTGTTGTGCAAAAATGGTATATCCATGGTTAGCATGGGCAAGAAGGTATAACCCTAACATCCTCTTGAAAAACCAAAGTATCTAATCAACATGGATGAAGCATTTGGATTCATGTGTATTCATATCTACATATCTTTAATCTTCCATCTTGATGGATTAATAAATCCAAGGGAAGTATGGAAGAAGATCAAATCACTGTTTGGAAAGAAGGATGAGCTGGCATGCCATATTATGGAGAATTAGTTAATTTCTCTTCACCCCAACAACTTTGAAACTATCCAGCAAATCTTCTCAAAATTAAAATCCCTTGTCATGCAGCGCAAGTAGTGGGGGATTGACAAGAATAATGAGAAACTAGTGCTCTTAATTATGAGATAACTTGGCACATAATTCTTAGTGTTCGTATCTACCTTTCACTCTGAGAAATTGATAAATCCTAATTGGAGAATGCCATCCCTTGATGACTTAATAGAATATATTATTTAGGAACAAGATAATATGATACAGATGGGAACTCTCAAATCCTCCAAGAATCAGGCTCTCTTAGATGGGGAGACTAATAATGTGCAATCGAGGAATAGGAAAGGAAAGGATAAGAGGAACACTGAATTCGAACCTAAGGAATAATTTGATCCATCAGATGAAGAGTCATGCTCTAAGAAGGAAAAACATTAGTGGTTTGACAAGGGAAAGTGCACCTATTGTAAGAAAGGAAACCATACAAGGAAAGGTTGTATGAAGAAGGCCATATATGAGATATCAAGACTCCTTGAACAACACAATATTCCCTCCCTGAAGGCACAAGGAAGGTTGATTTTGAAGACAATACCGAAGACCATGAGAGATTCCATGCACTGAAGGATGGATTTTCAAAATCTCATGCCTTCCTCATTAATTCGGGAGCCTCCAATCACATGCTTGCATCCAAAGAATCAATATTTTCATTAAAAATGATTGATGGTCTAAGTATTCACATGGGATATGACACTTAAATCCAATATTATGGGAATGTTAAAGAATGGAGTGTTAAAGAATGTCCTCTATGTTCCCTCCTTAGAAACAAATTTGTTGTATGTATATCATATTACTTATATGGGATCATCAAAGCAATTTTTATTTGATCCTGAATCAGTGGAGATCTCACATATCCCAACTGGGAAGCTGATAGAGAAAGGTGTTCCAAACCATGCCTCTAAGGCATATGAATTCTCACGCTTTCTTCCATACTCATATCTAGTGCAATCTCAAGTTACATTTGAAAGGTAAGGTAAATTCATTCTACCTAAAACTTTTGCATATGATAATGCTTCCATTGATCTTTTAGATTATGAATTTGTAGAAGAGGTCCAAGTTAAATTAGTTCTTGGAATTGAAGATGAAGTCCAATTAGATCCGAATCCAGGTCCAGTCCCTACTCCCAATCCTAGTTCTCAATGGGCTAAAAAGGTCATTGGGGTTGTTGGGAACATGGTTGGAGAGTGATCTGACATGTGGAGAACAAGATATCAATCTGAAAATGAGAGCCTTGTGCTATGTAAATAAAATACACTTATCCCAGAGAGGTTCTACAAACTCCTAGAGAGATTCGACATGATGGTGAGGTCTAATCAATAGTTATTTTCATTGAAGAATAACAAGACATTGGATCGTGCCACTCTTCCTATATAAATGGGTACACAAATTCTCTCTCAACATGTAAGTGGAGGAATTCAATGAATGAGATCATTCAAGGCCCTAGGGCATGGAAACCCATGTTGAACTCTTTTATACTATCAAATAGGTTTGAAAGATGCAAGTTTGGCTACAAAACCAACAACCTTTCTTCTCCTGTCTCTCATCGTATTTGAAAAAGGTGGAGAGGTTCACACACACTATATCAGGGAACTAGTGCATACAAGGACCATCACACTGCATTACTGCTCCACAGAGATGCAGACTGTAGAAATGTTTCACAAGTTCTTTACTCAAGAGGAAATCTCTTGGTGTGATATATTGACCCTGGTTATACTGCTCATTTTGAGGGGGGTGAGGGTGTAGAAATAATAGGTCAATGCTATGAGAAATGATGCTATGAATAAGCACAAGAAATAGAAAATGCTACAAAGAATTCTCACAAGCATACATAGGAAAATAGAGAGAAGAAAAGAGACTGAATCACATGAATAAAGAGATGAATATTGGTGTGTATCCTTCCATTGAATAATGATGAATAATAGTGTACATAAATAGTACATCCCTCATAGTAAAATAGAGTTGTATGTAGACAACTCATAAAGCTCAAAAAGGCTGACTTACCAAAATATAGCAAACCCACATAGGTGGCTAAAGCACTTCCCAAATCTATCAAAGACCTCACGAGTTTGAAAAAGCATGAGTGATTTTTCAAGGAGATGGAAAAAACATGCTAATATTAGAAAATGGAGGAAAATTCATGAAGGATGGGTTGGAAACAAAAGCACTCAATTTCCTAGCTTGACTAGCTTTACCTTATCCATAGAAAAGCAGAAAAAACAGAAAAAGCAAAATAAAGCAGAATCTATTATAAAGTGTTGTATACTAATTCTGGATGGTCAAAAGGTGGTCAATATCAACCTATAATTAGAAATAAATCATTCCTAGTATATATCTGCCATGTATTGACTTTAACGTGCAAGTGGATGCCAACTAATTAAGCTAGTGGGTGAATAATTAATCAAATAATTATTGATTATTTTATCCTAAGTTATGAGTGGGTTTAATATATTCCAGAACCCCCCTATAAGTCTAACTTTATTATGGTATGACAAAAAATATGGATGCATATAAGGCCCAGCAACAAGGCTATGGTCACCCTTTAACAATTATTATGTCCAAAAAAGGTGAGGAGAGAGGCAAAACCACATGGGGAAAATCCTCCCTCAAGATAGGACAAGGCACAAAATTTGAAATATGTCTTCAAAATATCTTTATATTCACTTTAATGAGCTGAATGAACTGCTTCTGGATGGAATACTTGTTGAATAAATCATGAACTCCATGATCATGCGCTGGAGTGTAGAACCTACAAGAAGGAAGAGGAGAGACTCCTTGTATCTCATCATCTAATGAAGTAGGATCATTATATGAATGCTTCTTTATTCTATCAAATTCTGATATTCAAAAATAATCTGAAATGGAAAAGAGATCTATGTATACTACTTCCCAAAGAGTACAAAAATTAAGACAATTTATTTCACACCCAATTCCCTGAATAGCTGCAAAATTGTGATGTGAATCACATGTCAATATTCCAATATTATGTAGCAATTTTCAAGATCTGATATCAGGCTGATAAAACTATAATATATCAGAAATATTATCATATGGAACAGCAAGGACAAAGGCTTCAGTGGCTCCATGAGGATATAGGGCTAAACTAGGAAAACTATGAGCAACTGGGGAAAATTGATAGGTGTAAAAATATTAATGATGGATGGGCATAAGATATAAACCATAAGTACTTAGAACATATCCAAACATGTTTAATATCATTCCAAATATGACTGAGGTCATGTATAACCAGCCATTGAAAGATATGAAAGACTTCAAACCATGTAAGATAAGTATCACCGCATAAGAGAGCAATGAGGAATCAACCAATGAACTAGCGATTTGTATAGTCTTAGGATTATTCAGATCTATGGTAGATGATATGGATGGTAGTATGATATGTGTATCAACCTTCAAATATTATTCAAAATCAGAATCCAAAGGATCGCATATAAGCATATCAGTAGACTCATGGGAATACACTAGTAATGAATCCTCTCTATGAAAGGAGGAAAGAATGAGAGGTTCACAATATTCAAGGAGGTTCTAAGTATTGATGCCAAGAACAAAGGAGGAGATGATAAAGCACATGAGATAAAGTAATTTAAGTGTTATGACACAAATAAGGCTTGATTTGGCTAAGCAAACATCCTGGAAATCACTGGGTTGCACACCATCAATGAGAGAGGTACGCACAAGGTGTGAAGAATCTGGCACATAGATATCAGAATCTAAGATAGGATATTTAGAGAACAATGAATGGATAATAGGATCATCATCAATATAAATAGCAGCTCCATATGTTACTTTTTTTCATCATTAGAATCACAAGAATAAAAATCACCTTCAAGAGACATAGAAAAAGATGGCTCCTCAATATTTGGTTATTCATTAAAGGAGGAAGCATTCGAATCAAGGAGAGTAGAAACAACATGAACTGTATGAGAAAATTCTTCATCATGATAAACTTCAATAGAAAATTCAGAGGCCAAGAAATCTTTAGAGAGAGAACAAGAGGAGATGTTGGGTTTGCTCCATGCTTCATCTTCTATTTCCTCCAAACCAAAAGCTTTGTCGAAATTCTTCCAAAGCTCAAATGGATACTCATCATAATATATGAGATGACAGATATTTAGAGACATTCCCAAACACATAATTCCATAATCTCTATCACAATTATTAATCCAATCAATCTTCTCTTCATAAGACTCGGGTTTTATCAATGCACCAATGGAGACATCAAAGAGACATTGCCTCTTCAAGTATGCCCTCATGTTTGGCTTCCAATCAGCATAGTTGAAAGGAGATACTAGAGGAAATTTTGAATCCATATATATTGAAGTTGTTGGTATGCTCTAGTATATACTCTCTACAACCTGCAAAACAAACTAGGAGAAAATCCTGTAAGCTAGACAAGCTCTTCTTCAGGGAGGGATAGGAGACTGGATGCGCTCCTCAACTTTGTAGAACTTGATCAACCTTGTTGCTTTGATGCCATGTAGAATATGGAAAGGTTGTGCTCCCTGTATCTATGATACCATGTATAAATAATAGATCAATGCTATGAGAAATGATGCTAAGAATAAGCACATGAAATAGATCTTGCTACTAAGAATTCTCACAAGCATACACGAGAAAATAGAGAGAAGAAAAGAGACTAAATCACATGAATGAAGAGATGAATATTGGTTTGTATCCTTCCATTGAATAATGATGAATAATAGTGTACATAAATAGTACATCCCTCATAGGAAAATCGAGTTGTATGGAGACAACTCATAAAGCTAAAAAAGGATGAATTACTAAAATATAGCAAACCCCCATAGGTGGCTAAAGCACTTCCCAAATATATCAAGGACCTCACGAGTTGGGAAAAAAATGAGTGATTTTTCAAGGATATGGAAAAAAATGCTAATCATAGAAAATGGAGGAAAAGTCATGAAGGATGGGTTGGAAACAAAAGCACCCAGTTTCCTAGTTTGACTAGTTTTACCTTATCCATAGAAAAGCAGAAAAAAGGAAAATATACTGTAAAGTGTTGTATACCGATTCTGGATGGTCAAAAGGTGGTCAAGATCAACCTATAATTAGAAATAAATAATTCCTAGGATATAGATGGCATGTATTGACTTTAAGGTGCAAGTGGATGCCAACTAATTAAGCTAGTGGGTGAATAATTAATCAAATAATGATTAATTATTTTATCCTAAGTTATGAGTGGGTTTAATATATTCCAACAGTGGTGGGGGGGGGGGGGGGGGGGGGGGGGAGGGGGGGGGGGGGCAGAAGGGTTCCCATGAGGTTTTCCCCATTTTCCTACACTAGTATAAAATTAGAGATAACTGACTAGGTGACCAAAACATTTGGTCACCATGGGTTTTTCAAGGGATAAATGACGAAAATTGAGAAATTTTAAGTGACCTAACAAAAAATGACCAAGATAAATGACCAATTTGGTCATGTGATAAGAACTAAACTAAAATTGACCAAGATAAAAGACCAATTTGGTCATGGGATAAGATTTAAACTAAAAATGACCAAACAACACTTGATAATTTATTTGGTCATTTTTAGTTGTGCCACTGTGACAATGGAAAATTACAATTTTGACAATAAATTTGTACAATCTACTAAATTTTAATAGTGAAGATGGATTCAGAAACCCCTTCCTCTGAATTCATCTGCAGTGTTAATTTACTAAATTTTAACACTGAAGATGGATTCATAGATCCCTTCTAGGGGGTCTCCAAATCCATATGCAATGTTAAAATTGAGTAAATTGTAACATTGTATATCATGGATTCAGAGACATGAGTGATCATGTAAATTATGTCACTTGATGCAGACAATGCATGTAAAAAATTGTAACTCGAGCCATGACACAATTTACATGATCATATAATGAGGTATAGCAATGAATTAAACACCAAATTTATCATCTGCAT
Organism: Pseudotsuga menziesii; assembly: GCA_001517045.1. Lineage (NCBI taxonomy): Eukaryota > Viridiplantae > Streptophyta > Pinopsida > Pinales > Pinaceae > Pseudotsuga > Pseudotsuga menziesii. Next base: position 730,359 of record LPNX010212261.1, on the reverse strand, counting down.
GATATGTTGACTAGCGATGTAATTATTATACCCATCATTAACATCATACTCATAGGCATAATTTTGTAACAACCATATACTATATCAACCAGGGTCGCACTGTCTAGCTAGCAGATCCCACAACATCACCTCCCGTCAATTTACATGATCAACTGGTTTTCAAATTAATAGGATTTTGAATAAGGAGATCCGTCAATGCAAAATATATGAATATGTTGTATCCTCTTGGTTAGTTAATTGCTAATTCATGAGTTAAGAAATATAGGTCTATATTTCCATTTGTAATGAGCTGGTAAACTGATACACATTCTTTATCTTTATTTTCTCTAATTATAATGATGATCCACTTCAAATTAAGGGCCACATGACGTCTTACTATCATGGCCCATTTTCTGACTAAAATTATTTCTATTTAACTTCAATTAAGCCCCTTTTTGGACATGCTCCTTGCATTATCTAACCTAGGTAAGGGATTAAAAAAGAATTACAAATGAGAGAGCTAAAAATA
>LPNX010212261.1:677603-725577 GCA_001517045.1 Pseudotsuga menziesii | reverse complement strand
CCATATATAACAATAACAATGTAAAATAAAATATATTATAAAAAAAACAATTTTTAATATTATAAATAAAAATAAAATGAAATATAAAAAACAAAATTTATAATATTAAAAATAAAATATCAAAAATTCATAAACATGACAAAGCAAAGCAAAACCCGGACTGCAGGATGACAAAAATGATTTTGGAACCCTGCATTTGGTTGGTCATCTACGAGTTCGGAGCAATATGAGGCTGGTGTTAAGAAAATAAGAGTACAATGAGCAATATGTGACTAAGTTCAACTCTTGATTGGTGCAGGAGTTGGTTTCTGAAGTACAATGAGATTGGGATGGACTAAGTGGGAATTCAAACCAAATATGTGGACATTCAATGGAGTTATGAATTCACTAATAGTGTGATAAGAGCTCTAATTGGTGCCAAAATTTTGTTTTTGGCAGGATGGAAGTGGTTTCTTTGTGTTTGAGAGGCATTTCAATTGAATACGATGCAAAATTAGGGTTTTTGTCATTTAATATCAACTCACACAAGTTGGAAATTAAGTTTAGGGTTTGGAAAATTCACTGTATAGTTGGATTTCTTGAATGGAGAAAAAAATAGCACTGGAGAAAACTTGGAGGCTTCGAAAGAGACGGGTGATGGATTCTGCAGCTATAGAGTTCAAATCTACTTCTACTTCTCCTTATGATATTAGTGAATGTTTTGTTTCCTCTTCCCTTTTTGTTTCCATATGCACATGTGCTATGTTAAACAACTATGATCTTTTCAATTCCACGTGCCTTTACTCGTTGCAAGCCTCGATAGATAACTTTTACCTTTGCTTCAATATTTGAAGCAACTCAAGATCATTTCTTGAACTTGGTCCAATCATTACGATATATATAAGGACATCCCATTGCATTGATATGAGGGTTGCTTGTAGTGGGGTGAGTGCACAAAGTTGAGGGAACTTTTAGATGCAATGGTGGAGTGAAGTCAATCACTCTTAATCCATAAAAAAGAAATCATCCCAAGCAATCCCAAACCTGCCAAGCCTAGTCCCAAGGATGCCAACAAGAATTCCAATTAGGATAGTAGACCAAATCACGCCTTTGTTTTATTTAAGCAAATCATGCCTCCGTTTTAGTGAATAAAATCGTGCCCCCATTTTGGAAAACCTATTTTTTTATTTAAAATGGGTCGAGCCCGTCTTTTTCGCCACATCGCAGGGCTGCTGGAGTTGGACAAAAAAAATCTCAATTGGGAGAATGTGTTTTTGGGTGTGCCAAAGCCATGCACCTCCACCTTTGGATCAACCTCCTCTTTGTTAGGTATTTTCCTCATTTCTTCTCGTGTTTTTTTCTCTAAGTTCATCAATTTATTTGCCCTAATTTGAAAAATTAAACCAAAATAAATTAATTTATGGCCAATGGAAACAAAAACCCCAATGGAATTGGCCAATGGAAACCAACACCCCAGTGGAATTGGCCAATGGAAACCAAATCCCAAATTAATCATAAAAATTAAATATTTTTTATTATTTACCAAAATTCACATGCCCAATGTAAACCAAAACCCCAATTGACTCATAAAAAACAAATCAATTTCACTATTTCCATATGCATATTCACAGGCATCCTTGTGAATCTATACCAAAATTCACAAATATGCAAAGTTTGTCAAGCACATTGCAAGTTTGCATAAGCAATTTACATGCCCAATGTAAACCAAAACCCCAATTAACTCATAAAAAACAAATGAACTTCACTATTTGCATATATGTATATTCACAAGCATCATTGTGAATCCAAACCAAAATTAACAAATATGCAAAGTTTGTCAATTATATTGCAAGCTTGCATACAACTAAAAAAAAATCAAGTAGAATTCCTATATTACCTAAAATACATAATTAAACATGTTAAATCCCTTGCCTCTATCCGAAATATTGAATTTGGTCTTCCAAGAACATCAATAAACACCTTATATTTTTTACGAAACTTCCTAATCCAAGTGTTAAAATAAGGTATAGAAGCTTCCCATTCTTTTAACAAATATTTCCTCTTGAACGAAGGGTACTTTTTGGTTAAGGTAAAGAAAACAAAGTTCAACAATAGACTCTACAAACATGAAGATACATGGGTAGGTTGATGTGTTTGATTAAACATGCCAATCACATACTATCATACATGATATAATCCAGTGGAAACCTTGCAACCATAAAATCCACTATACACAATTGTGCATTTAAAGTCTCTCATGGGTATATAGAAAGAGGGAATAGAACTAAAATAACATCAAGTGGAATCCATACATGGCCCAAATTAAATATAAACAAAGATCTACTAAATAGACTTTGGATTCCAAAAAACATCACGCTACAACAAATAATTACATATCTAACAAAATCATTGCCTTACTAGGATTTTATTCATCAATATCACATTATGCCACCTATTCTAGGGTCTATTTGTTGCCTCTACCCGCAATCTGAGAGCTGGTCCTGCAAAGGCATTAGTCAGCACCTCACAATTTCGATGAAACTTCATAATCCAAGCCTTAAAATAAGATAGAGGAGCTTCGCAATCAACATATGCACTCAAGACACTTTATGTACACATGCATACTTAAAAAATGGAATTAATACTTGAATTTAGGACATAAATATGAAATGAAAAAATGTTAAATGTTTATTCTTTATTGTAAAATTCAAGATCAATTTTTAAATTTACATAATAAATTTAGTTTATATTGTTATTTGTCGCACATTAGTTATACAGTTTTCAGTGCTTAGATATGTCATTATATCATGTGTTTATATTTCTAATGATATTTTATTTGTATTTATGATTGCAGTGGCTACTATGGATAACAATGCAGAGATACTGAGGCTTATTGGACATCTGAGAGAGATTGGTTCTTCTTGGAGGGGTCGAGATGAGCTCCGTTGCTCCTTGTCAGATTCTTTATTGTTTATTGTTGATACGATCGTAATATCAAATGATTCTTTGTATAACATCACATCGTACAAGGAGAGGAAAAGACAACAATACGCTAATGGGTTGAGTTACAACGAGGTAAAAAAGCTCAGAATAACAAAACAACATATCTATACATTGTTTAGAATTCCTGGGATGGATGACATTCTGGAGATCAACAGGCCACATATTTCTATTGAGTGGTGCACCTTTCCACTGATTAGATACAATTGGATGGATAGGTGGTACATGGCTTTTGACATTCCCCCTCATAACAATAGGGAAGTACCATTGTACTTCCTCCAAAAGTTGTATGCAGATTTTGTGATGGGGAAACATGTCAAATATTTTGACATGTTGGACTTCCAGGGAGTTGGTAGGGGGATGCCCCAACACTGACCCAATTCTTGACATAGATATGTGTGAAGACTTGGACTGAGGAGATAACCCTATGATTCCTTGTCAAAGCGTAGACCAAGGTTTTTGCGCATCTAGGGATTCTGTATTAGACAGAGTTTCAGGCTTTGCTACCCTGCCTATGCATACGAATCAGGCTTGCTACCATCCCCCCAGACTGTCAATATAGTTAACGTAGCCTTTAGTCTCTTTGAGATCTATGGTTCATACACAGGTACACCGGAAGGCTATTTCTGGTTGACCTTGGACAAGATTGGAAGGTAACCCCGGTAGAAGGTGTGGGAGGGTAGTGGGTGATTCCTCTTCTTGTTCCTAAGAACATCTATAGGGATGTCAACTAACTATCTCTCAGCTTTCTTTTGGAAAGTGTATCTTATACCTGTTTTCCTATTTGGATTTAGCAATTTTAGTGAGTGCTCTGTGGTTTGTCTGTACTTAGTTTTCCTTCAGGTGTGTGCTTTGCACTTTTGGTTTCCTATCAATGTTATACTTTGTCTTATTGTTTGAAACTATGGCTAATACCCCTTTGAACACCAACCAAGAGATCCCCATGCTAGGAACTCCTTGTACTGTTCCTCTCACGAGGAATGTTGGTGTTCCCTTGATGGCCACCTTGAATCTGTGTGGATTCACCCTAGGGCTACTGGTGTGGTTTTTTCCACTCCAACTACCCTGAATGCTCAGAATGCTTTGCAAGTAAGTTCCTTATATTAGGGGAATAAAAACACTGCTTCCCCTTCACCTGTAGTTGATTCTCCTCCTCCTTCTACCACATGCAATGAAAGTACTGATACAAGTAACCAACAATCTAAAAGGAGTAAACGAAGGAGGAATAGGAAGAAGGCACATAAGCAAGGGGGCACCCATTCAACCTCTATAGGTCAAGTTTAACCTCACCACCGAGCCTCTGTGGTTGATGTTGGGGGGACCCATCCAACCTTTGTAGGTCATGTTGGATCTAAGCACTCAACCTCTGCAAGTCAAGTTGATCTTCACCATCTAGCCTCTATTGATCATGCTGATGGGATCCTTCCAACCTTTCCAAGTCACGTTGGATCCAGTTACACAGCCTTTGTATTTCATGCTGAGGGCACCCGTTCAACCTCTGATGTTCAAGTTGAACCTCCCCATCCAACCTCTGATGTTTAAGTTGAACCTCCCCATCAAACCTCTATAAGTCATGTTGGATCCATCCACCCAGCCTCTGTTGTTCATGCTAGGGGCACACACTCAACTACTGCAAAGCATGTTGATCCTAACCACTCAGCCTCTATTGTTCATGCTGGTTGTGCCCATCCAACCTCTGCAAGTCATGTTGGACCCATTCTCTCAGCCTCTGCAAGTCATGCTGGAGGCAGTTTTTCATCCTCTGTGGTTCATGCTAGAGACAATATGTCAGCCACTGCGAGTCATGTTGACATTGTTGAAAAGACTACCTGTTCAAAACACAAGCCCAAGTTTTCTTGTAAGCTTTATGAGGGAGACCACCTTACTTATAAATTCCCTTCTATCACGGAGGTGTGCAGAGTTTGGTTTCATGGTCATCCCATTTTTGAACATTCTGAATTTTTTCAACAACCAACCTCTCTTAGTTAGGTTGGACCCAGTCACCCAGCCTCTGGTGGTAATGTTGGGGGGAAACTCTCGGCCTCTATAGGTCATGTTGAGAGAAAATAGTTATCCACTGCTAGTCATGTTTACATCATTGATAAAACTGGTTGTTTGAAGTGCAAACTTAAGTTCCCTTGTAAGTTATGTGAGGGAGATCATCTTACTCACCGGTTCCCTGCTATTGCAGAGGTGCAAAGAGTGTGGTTTGAGACTCAAGAATTTCCTTCTCCTGAACAACCTATAGTTTCTCAACAACCTACTCAACCTTTGGTTGATCAAGAGGTCAAACCAATCTTAGCTTTGGTCGATCCCACTCTTCTTTAGAAGAGTGATCCTAATGTGATTGAACCAATGTCACATTTGGTCAATCCCACTCTCCCTTCGGAGAGTGACTTTCAAGAAGCGGTTGAATCAGTTCCATTTTCGATCAATCCCACTCTTCCTTTGGAGAGTGAAGTGTCTGCTAGTCGCATTTTCTTCACTACCAATTCAGAACTTATTGAACAAGGGGGCACTGAACTTGCTTTGGATCAACCCCCACCAAGCTCTTGGATTGCTTCCTTTGATTGGGATATCCTAGTTGATTTGCGCCTTCCTTATAATGCACCTTTCTAGATATAGGTCAAAGTTGAACACATGATTTCTCATTGTATTGTTGATGAAGGAGCCTCAGTTAGTATTTTTTCTGCTCGTACTTGGTGAGGCATGGGATCTCCCATCCTTTTGTCGACATCTAGTCAGTTACTGGCATTTGATAGAAGAACTAGTATAGCCTTGGGAATTATTTCTCAAACACCAGTTAATTTGGGTGGGAATACCATCTTAGTTGACTTCATGGTAATAGAAGACCCCTTAGACTTCAATACGCTCCTCGGATGTGATTATATCTATTCCATGCAAGTTATGGTGTCAACATTCTTTCGTGTGATGTACTTTAATCATGGCGAAGAAATTGTCACTATCGATCAGTTGGATTTTCTTGATCCATCTCCTGGACCAACTAGAGACAGGACTTTCCTTTATTGATTCCGAGTGTTTCTATAGACACTACCCTGCCACAGGTGAGCTATGTGGCCTCATGTCCTTTGCATTCAATTGCTACTGAGAAGCAGCCTCTATTTCATGCTTACCTTCCTGAGACTTGGTCCCAGCAATTGACCAGGTGAGTCGTCCTATACATACTATGGAGCCTGCTCTCCACTCTGTCAATCCATTTGAATGTTTAGACATGTGTCCTATCTCGGATGATCTCCTTCCTTGGGATGAAGTCTTCCTAGAGTCTTCGATACAGTCTGACCTTCTTTTGGTTGTTGGTTTAGTTGTGACTAAGTATAACCCTGATTTGCTTTTTTATGTTGGTCTTGTTGAGTCTTTTTGACTCTCTCATCAAACAGCAAGTCAATGATCCTGATGAGTTTGATTTTTCTTATGAATTTTTCAACTCCTGTGATACTGAGTTTGTTCCTACAGACTCTATCTACCTTGTTGATTTTTGCTTTTCTTTTGAGGTTGATCTTACTGATTATAAACCCTCAAGCCTTGGTGCTATAGAATCTTCTTCGATCGATTCTTCCTTGACTTTCCCTTTTGTAGAAGATAGAAAAGTCGCATGTATTTCTACCAAAGTGACCTGCATCGAATCTTTTCTTTTGAATATGATCCTGATTTTGTTATTTCTTGGAGACATGATTTTTAGTTGGATTCACAACTATTTATCAGCCTTGTCTTGTTCAAGCTGTAACTGCATTTTCATGTGCCATACTCACGCTAATGAGTCTGATGCCGGCTTCCATGATTTTCACTCATTGCATAAGCCTTCATATTTGCTCTCATCGTCGCTAAGCCTTGTATCATTTTGCCTTTGCAACTTGACATCCTTTACCTTGAGGAGACGTTCCCCGAGTGTCCTTATCTTGCTCGGTTTCCTTGCATTATGCATAGGTTTGTTCCTTGTGCTTGGAACTAGTTTTGCTTGCCTATGACACTCATATCCTCGCATTTAGAGCATTATTTTTGGTCTCCTTCGAGCTCGTTAAAAACAGTAAGGAGGCCATGAGTTGAATTTTCCAGACTCGTTAAAACTTCACGGGAAATATAGTGAGTTTCTTTAGGCCCAGGTCTGACTCCTCAAAATAGACTTGACTACTGAGTAAACTTGTCCATTTAGGCTTGTTAAGAATATGTGAATGGGCATCCACATTTGTGGTAGGTTATCGCTTTCTCAGACCATGTGGAATAGTACGAGAAAGGATCGCTCTCTTTTCTTCGGAATTGAGAAGAGTATTCTCAGGCATAGATTTATCACTTTTCCAGACCTAAGGGACTAAACTTACAGAAAAGGAACCCCCGGTATGAGCTTAGTTTTCTCTTTTTCGTGATCTAGACCTAAACATGAAAAATATTCTAAGTGTACTTTATGTCTTTGTCATGCTCGTTAAAACCTAAAGAAAAAAGCATCAAGTTTATTGTTGTAAGCTCCATTTCTCGTAATCAAATGGTTCTTTCTGAGTGATTTTGCTTTCCTTCACACTTGTAAAATTTAGGCTATATGCTGCTTTTGAAGGAGCATTGGGTAGGTGGTAATTTAACCTTTTTCGGACCTTCCTAACTAAGTACAAAAAAGGTGCATCTTACTTCTTCAGAAGTTAAGAGAGTTTTGCTGTGGTGTGTTTTATACTTTTCCAGCCTCATGAGACTAAAATCCACAAATCAGTGCTTTATTAAGCATTCTTATGTCTCTTCTTCGAGCTTTCCAAAAATGAAGAAGGTCTCGAGTTTGCTTTCTTGGACTCATTAAACCTTTACAAGCAAGAGGGGAAGGGAAGTTCATTCACATGTATTTTACATCATGGCAGCAAGTATTGTTTCCTTGAACAAAGCATTAGTTTTGAGTCTATCAATAGTTGGGTCCTAGTTTTTGACCTTATCCCGATTTAGAGTTTTTTACTCCTCCAGTTAGTCTCTTTTCCAATTATATGGGGAATCTATTAATGTATCCTACATCGTAGATTTGTGTCGTTGGTCTCTTTTGTGTCAAAAGATGCCTAAGTCACTTTTGTGTCGTGCTCACTATTCAAGGATTAAACCTTTGTTGGCCATTCTACAGTTGCCCTGACCTTTTTTGTTAGCCATTCCCTGGTATCAGCTCATTACAGCATGTCTTCAGCGGTCCTTGTCATGAAATTATGTACCAATTCTAGATCCAATTAGTTTGTTACTTACCTCATGTTGGATGATGAAGGATGCCTTAATGCCTTCCTTCCAATGGATCTTGTCCTATCAACTGCAACACATCGTTCTCTACGAATGATATTTAGAGTTTTATGATAGTACCTTGGGGATTGTAGTCATTAGTGGCAATTTCCCTCGCTATTGGGTAGTGGGAATACCTTAATGTCTCCTACTCAATGGATTATTCAAGTGTTCGACTTCAAGTCCTTGTATTCACACTTGTTAGAATGTACTAGGTACCTTGGGGACCATTTTCATTAATGGTGGTTTCCCTCGCAATTGTTAATGGTTCTCATTATTGACCGGTAATCAAACAGTTTTCTCCATGTTCAACTTCAACTCCTTTATTTGCATGGTTAGGATTTGTACTTTTTGGGTGGTTTGGATTGAAGACCTTGGGCCAATAGTAGCATTGTCATTTTTTTCTATTTCCCGAGTTGCAAAAGACCTTGTTACACTTTATATGACATTTTGTTGAGACATAGATCCACCTTGTATTTTTTGTGGCTATGATTGATTGTCAAGTATGGATCCACCTTGTTCATTTGTGGCCATGGCTCCTTTAGATTTGATATGGTGCCTTCTTTCATATTGAGCGACCATGATAGTTTCATCAGTTATACATATGTTGGATCCACTTATATCTTTATGGCGATGTTTTGTATATGGACTTGTATGTCCCAGAGATCAGTTTTTTCTGACATTTATCTCTCTTTCAGGTACCTTTGTTCAAGCCTTTTGATATTGGATTCTCTGCTCTCTTCATACTTAGTTGTTTCCTTTATAATGTATTTCAGCTATCGTCTTCCCCTCTAATCTCATATATTAGGGGGAATCCGTTATAGATCAAAATGACATGTCTCTTCTTATGACCACTTTCCCATGATTCTATCTCATGTCGACACTTCATGAAAGTCAATGAAAAAACACCTAACTTGGAGGACCCATATACTGAGTTTTGTAACTCTATTTGACCTCTTCTCTACACCATTGGAAATATATTTCAGTTAGCTAAAACTTTCTAGAAGACACCAAAGTCTGCAAATTCCTAGAAGTACCCTCAAAATGAGATTTTTTATGCATATGTGAGTTTCCTTAAGCAAACCCACACACATATGTGACTTGCTATACATAATACTCACGTACACCTTAAATAGGTGAATTTTTTCATTGCAACCCATGTTTACTTCCTGCATACGCGACTGTTGTCTCTGTAACCCACGTAGTCCTCCCAAAAATGACAAAAAAATACTTATTTTGAAATTCGGGTAGTTTGGGTATTTATGAAACTAACTCCTTTAGTTGTAACTACTTTGTCCTTGACCCTAATGCTTCATGAAATATATAAATAGAGGTAGGGAGGTGCATGAGAGGATACTTGAATCTTTGCATTGTTATGTTGAAGGAATTGGGACTCTCTTTTCCTACACCTTTTCCCTAGAAGATTTCTCCTTGTGTTGCAGATCTTGCACGCTGAGTTCCTTGGAGAAGAGAACCAGTAGAACCAGATCAAGGTTTTGTGAGGTGGCGAACTTGAAGAGAAGGTATATTTATACTTAATTTCATGATTAATAAAGATGTGATGTCCTTCTTCTTCCCAAATCATTGTTCAATGTGTGATTGAATTTATATTTATGATCAGATGTTTATGTTAATCAGAACAGTTTCTCATATTGCTTTGATTATCATTTCTTTATATCTGGTCATATTGGTTTGAGAAAGGTATAATTCATTTTGCAAGTCTCTTGGAGTGAGAGGAGCAAGAGGATCAAGAAGAGGATTGAAGGGCTAATTTGATCAACCTTCGTTTATTAAGGTATGAACCATTCTAATCTCTGAATCTTGTTTATATTTACTTATAGAACCATTTGCATCCACCTTTCAACCCCAGTATGTTGATGGCCTCTTAAACCCTAGCTATAGGAAACTTTCCTTTACAACACTATTGGGAGATCATCTTACTGTCTCTGGGTTTTACTTTTGGTGTTGATTCTATCTCTAAGGAAGTTGCGGGTTTTTCTCCTTTATGGTTTCCCTGAGAAAAATATTTGTGTTCATTGTCTCTTGTGATTGATTGATGTGCTTGTTATTCTCTTAGATAAGATCCTAAGATCATATAGCTTAAATGTTAAAAATCTAACATGGTATCACAACTAACCTGAGAAGAAGACACTGTGCAGTTGCTGAAGCTAGGGATTCCTACTTTTTGGATCTCTCTCTACATATTTTCAGTAAAAAGAGGCTAAGTTAGCTCTCCTCTCTAGGGTGCATCTTTCTGTCATAGCAGAATCTGATTCTGAGCATTTTCAATTTTTAAATTGACACTACTACCAGAAATTAGGGATTTCCACAAAACTAGAATTTTTGAGTGATCCCAGGCCTGGATTGATCTCCTCCTCAAAATCGAAGTTTAGAGATCAAGATCAAAGTTTTTGGTTGGGTAGAACTCTAGGAAGATCAAACCCTAATATGCTCCTAAACTAGAAAACCAGCTCTGTAGAAATTCAGCTCCAAATCCAGTTTCGACATCTTAACTTGGTAAGATCTAAATCTTTTTCATTTCCACTTGATGTTCTCTGTTAAGATGTATCATCATACCAAGCTTGATGCAAAGCTTGGTGGAGGTGATAATTTTTGAGCTTGGAAGTATAGGATCTCCTTGGTCCTAGAAGAAAATGAGTTGGACTCTTACGTTAATGAAGAGGTTCCAGTTCCAGAGGGAGATAAGGCCAGGGATGATTTTAAGGGCGAATTTTATCCCAATGGTGAATTTTAAGGGTTACCCAAAAAAAGGTTGGCGAATTTTTATATTAAAATTGTTTTATTTTATTTAATAAATTAGCCCATTATTTATTTTATATATAGCTGGCCCAAGTTAATTCGCCTTCATCCCAAAAGAGGAAAAAACTGGAAAATGAATTTTAGCCCACGAAAATACTGATATTTGCCCACATTCGCCCCTGATTTCTGGCCATGGAAGTCACCGATAGAAATTTCGCCCAATTTTTTTATTGTTAATCTAAAATCTAGTGTAAATCGCCCCTGGTTTTTCCTTGTGGAGATTTTTTTAGAGAAATTCATCCAAAAATCCTGACAGTGGGGTAGAATGGGACCAATTTTCTCCACATAATCAAGTTTCAAAGCTTAATAGGGTTTCAATCTCAGAGAATTTGTTTTCAAAGGTTATTATGGAGTTGCAAGGCTCTTGCTAAGGTTTTTCGTAGGTTGCCAGGCTCTAGAATTTCGGCTCTTGCAAACTCCAATTTGCAGGTATGTTTATACTTCATCATTTTGTTGGGTTTGGTTTTGTGCTGTTAAGGTAGGTCAAGCTTACCAGATAAACAATCATAAATGTCGGATCTACACTTCTTGGAACAAGTGAGAGAATCAATGTTCAGGGAAGTTAATGGCGTGCTTACCTCATTTACACTCCATCGATTTGCAGTTTGGAGTTAATGGCGTGCTTACCTCATTATCAGATCAAGCCATCCCACATAACCCCAGATTGCCCAGATTCTACGCCATTGCATCCGTCAAGTATTCACTTCGGCTTGTGATGATGAAGATCTTGATCCCTCTCAGTTTTAGCTGGTTGTAAAGAACCAACAGCGGTTCCAGAGCAGCTGCCTTCATGTCCTCCATCCATTTTTCCAATGATGTTTTATCAATAATCTCTTCCCCTATTATCAAATTCAACAATATCACGGGAAATCAAATTTCTAGGAAATTAAACTAAACTACCTATCTCAAATCTAATCTTAACTTTGATGGATATAATAGGTTATTAATAGAGTTTATAGATTAAATTTAAGATAGATCTAGGTTATTAATAGAGTTTTTAGATTAAATTTAAGATGGATCCAGGTTATTAATTAGTAAATTGGAATTAGGCTACATCAGGTTATCAGTACTACAATTGTATTCACATATATAAATTAAAATGGATTCCAAATCCAGTGATCTATCAAACTTTAGTTTACTGTCACGAAATAGAAACTATACAAAATTTCGTTTTGCCCATCCTAAATCCTCTCAGACGCTTTAAAAATTTCGTCGTGACCAGATGTAGATAGCAGAAAAATTGATGCTACTCCATGAGAACTTATCCCAAAGAAAACATTAAGGACAACTTGTCAAACTGCGAAAGCCTCCATTCTATTATTCTACTAAACATGGGGGCCACTTGAGACAATGACTTGGGATAGCTCAAGTGGCTTCACTATTGTTTCTAACATTGGAGTCAAATTTCCACCAGTGAACTGGTTTTTGAATCACCATTTATCACCACAATCAGATGTCTTATCACATGGTATGTTAATAATGACAAAGAAATACATCCTGGTAGTAAGGGGAATTCAGTAAAAAAAAATTGAAGTTATAAGATAAGATAACTTTATTAATGTTCAACAAATGACCACAAATGTAGGTCAATGGGACTAAAAGGTATAATCCAGTGTAAATACAATGTAGCAGTTTAAAATCGATTCATGTGTGTAGATAATGATAACTAGTGGTTTGGTTTTTGATTGATAAATAATTCTTCTTCAGAGTATGCTGATTCCACATGTCCAGGGTTGAAAGATGGGGGTAATTTACAAGACTTGATGTTCAAATATCAAATCAATCATAACAAGAAGAGTCTGAACAAGAGTCAGAGCTATTAAAACTTAAAACCAATGAAATTTGAGCCACTTTCTTGAAGCAATGATCAAGAAAAATATGATAATAGATTGCCGATAGGAACTTCTATTAAGACTTTATGAGTAACACCATTAGGAGATGTTCCAAGGTCTCATTAATATGTTATATCATATATACCAATTATTTTTACTTCAAACTCCTTAAAGCAGCTAAGAAAAGAAAGAAAACATGAGTGTTAGTCATTTGAAATTCACTTAACCGACTAGAATTGCTTGAAGTTTTTTCGCTGCACAAAAGTAAGAGTGGCTTTGTAAAGACATTTTATTTTGCAAGAGAAAATTGCTTAAATTTTGTCATGGGATCTTAAATAAGTCTGGGGCTGCTTAAAATTTAAGCATGTCTGTTTATCTGAAAGTTGTAACAACAATTTCAAGAGAAATTTGCTATATTAAGTTAATTTCATTTCCCTATACACAGTAGGCCCAGATAAAATACAATATTTTTAGGCCAGCAAGTAGCAAGACATAGGTCAAAGCTGTACATATTTTAATGCTAACACCTGGGATGGTTTATAAAATATTTTAGTATTCTTGAGATTAGCTTCCAAAGAGTTTAGTAAGTTTAACTCTATAAAGTTATACCTCATTTTTTTTGTTTACATTGAGTAGTCTGAAAGATTAACCTCTACAGAATGGCTGCTTTTCTCCTGTCAAACTAGGTTGTAGAAGATTTCCTATATTTTGCCTTAATTTTGAATGTCAATCCAAGTTGAAATTTTTATGGCCTGTCAAACTAGGCCGTAGAAGATTTCCTATATTTTGCCTATATTGTCAATCCAATTTTAAAATTTCTCCACATGATATGTTGGTGTTGAGTAATGTTGAATAACTTGATGTTTTGTCAACTTGTGTAGTTTTGGCTATTCTAGATTGGTCATCTATATCGACTTCAACTTAGCTACTTTGAAATTGAATCTTGGATGAAGTAACAGTATTTGAAAATGTGTTATGTAGTGAGTTGGATGATGGTTTATATGATAAAGTAAAACGTTGTGTTTGAACAAAGTATTTTTATGTTTTTTCATCTCTAGTGTTGGTTTTTTTGCAGGTACATTTAAGATGACTCTTCAGTTTACAGAGGACTATCCAAATAAGCCACCGACAGTACGTTTTGTTTCTAGGATGTTTCATCCAAACAGTAAGATATCTTCATCCTTTTTGGAGTTCTAAATTTCAATTGTATAGCTTGGCTCCCATCTCTCTGTTTTATCAAAGGCTATATGCTATTTTGTTTGATATTCTGTGTGGAAGTCCAAAAGAGAAAGTTAAATAGGTGTACTTTTCAATTTAAACTTGCATTGCTGTTAGCCTCATCCAAAAGAAGTTCTGTCTCTACCAGTTTTGTGGAAAGCATCTTTTATCCCTGTGAATTTTTTAAGCTATTTTATTATTGGTATGGTCTGCAGTTGCTTAAATGTATGAGTAGTGTGTTTTTGTCATTGTCCTCATTACACTTATCTACTTCAACGGTATAGTAAAAGTGGTTAGTCATGTAATATCAATATGTCCATGATTATTACTTGATAATTTAAAATTTATATAAAAGTTCCCCAAAATTTATGAGTGATTTTTAGGTGTGAAACATAATCTCTCAAACTGTATGTTAGATGTTATAATATTTAAACCAAATATCAGACCTGGACTCGGAATAGAATTTATTTGTCTCAAAATTTATGAGTGATTTTGAGGTGTGAAACATAATTTATTATTTATCAAACTGTATGCTAGATGTCATAAAATTTGAACCAAATATATCAGAACTGGTTGTGGATTGGGATGATTTGTCCCAAAATTATGACTCGAATTGGAGTTGGTTGCTAACTTGGTAAATGAATTGGCCCAATAAAGATATCATAAAATATTCAAATTTTAATCTCTCTCTTTCTATATATATATGATATGGTTCACAACCCCAGAGAGGAGTTGCTACGTCCACGGGAAGAATTCAAAAGTGGCCCACTAGAATGGGTCACACCCTGTTGGCTCTGATTATGGAGCCTAATTTGGTGGGGCATCAAGTGAGACCCTTGTATATCTATGCATTACGACCCAGGGATTTGGCCTCGAGACCTTCTTTTGTTGATTTATGTTAAAGGATCCAAATAGGCAACACCGTATTGAGATGCATAAAATATATGTTCTGATATACATAATTAAACTTATGAGACAAAATATGTAAACATAGAGTCCTTAAGTGGCCTATAGAGTCGAAAATCATAATGCTGTAATAATATGTAATAAGTTATTGTTGATATCCCTGTAGTTAACTTTTAGATCCTATTGGTTGTGAATCATTTAATTTGAAGGATAAATCTGAAGACGGACTCATTAGTCTGACTTGATTGGGTCTGGGAATGTAAATTTTTCCTATTATTTGTGAATTGCTTCAACAACTACTTCCATTTGATGTTTTAAATCAGTTGGCACCATTGAGGACCCAATAACATTTCCATAAATATGCAACTTTCGTCTGTAAACATAGAGGTGGAATGGTTTCGTGCAGGGTCCTTATGTGGATCCCTGGGATCTCCTTCAATTTCACCAGCAAATGGTAGGAAACAAATGCAGATCAATTCCTTATTGGGATCAACCACAGTTGATCTGCAAATCAGCTCCAAGCCTATTTGAGCATATGGTGAATGCTAGCAATGAGAAGTGTGTGAGGTAAAATGGAGAAGTGGCTTTAATTTATAAGCTAGGTTTAATGTTTTGGTGGTTTTGTGTTTTTAGGGTGTTTTCTTTACCTTTTTTTAGTATTTTTGACTAATTTGGCGCATGGGTAGGTGGCTATATCAATCCTAGCAGACTCCCATATCAGACTTGGGTGTCATGTTTGACTTCGCTAAGTGGCCAATTTTTGTAGGTTGGCCAAACCATACCAGGTCAATGCTTGAATCAACCTCTAGTTCTGATTGGTTCTGCTAAAAAACTGGTCCTACTTGCTTTAGTCGAGTTGACTCAGTCGAATAGCACTAATCTAAATTATCAAAATTTATATTGTTTCAGTGAATATATGTACTTTTTGTAAAGTAGGAGTGTGTGATGTAGATTTGTTACTGGGAAAAGATGTATTCACTTTCATGTTTATTTTATGTCTTTTTTGCATCATTGCTTGTGACAGACATTTAGAATTAATTATGCTAGTGATAAAAAGAGTATGAGCTAGTTCCTTCTGGACTGTTCATATTCATTTAGCATGTTTCCCTAAAATTCTTTCCAATTTGACTGTGATATGGAGGCCATTGCAAATTTGCAATAATGTTGCTTTTTGTAAGAAAAAATATTGAATGTGTGGAAATTGATTTTTTCAAAATTTATAATGCTCATATGAAAGGTTCTTTCTTCTTTCTGTAGTTTATGCTGATGGAAGCATTTGTTTGGATATTTTACAAAATCAATGGAGCCCAATCTATGATGTTGCTGCTATTCTCATGTCTATTCAGGTAAACAACTAAACATCACTTAACTTCCATGTTTAGACTTGGTATAATTAAGTGGCCATTACTTCAACGAACAAAAATATTACATAAACAAAAATATTACATATTGGGTACCCTAGCATCTCATTGATGTTTTCTTTCCTCGAATTTAATGGCCAAGAAATGAAATGAAATTATATCAATACCCATAGATTGACCAAAATATGGCAATGAGATTAGGAATTCCAACCTTAGTTCCCTGCCAAAAAATTTGTTGTGGTCATTGGTCTCAATGGGGATTTTATTTTGATGTCCTGATTATTAATTTTTTTAATAGCAAACCTTCATAAATTATGGCCTTTTTGAGGTGTCAGGAGTTCATGTGTCTTGACCACCCATACTAGTTTCTTAAACCTTTATGTAATGTATATGCTACCAGCAAATCTTATATTAATTTGGGATATTGTGGTTGTAGTCTAGTATGCAATTATTTGTTGTACTTTTTGTAATTGTGTTAAGAATATTGCATCTATAACTGAGCTATTTTTGCATTCCTTACTTTGTGATCCAAATCCCAACTCTTCGGCAAACTCAGAGGCTGCCCGAATGTTCAGTGAAAATAAGTGGGAATATAACAAAAGAGTTCCTGAAATCGTGGAGCAGAGTTGGACAACAGACTAAGTCATTTCATTTGCTACTTTAAAAAAGTTCGTAATATTGTTAAGAGGAATTGATGGACTTTATATCAATGAAACTTGACTTATATCAATAGTATGAATTAAGTGAACGATTCCAAGCTTTAGTCTTGTATGCCTAAGGACTTGGGGTAAGCCTATTTTTATGTGCTAGTTTTTTTATTTGTCAAAGTCACAACCATGCCTATTCATAGTATATACAAGAATGGCCTATTCATAGTATATACAAGGATGATAGTGATGAACTTGACCGTGAAGAGTAGAGTTTTTCATAGCCCATGTAATCTTCCAATTTTATTTGCTTGTTGTGTATATAGCTGGTAAATGTGTTTAAAATGGATGGATAACTGATGATTGTCTTTTGGTGATATTGAAATATATTGTTTCATTTTAGTTGCTTTCAATAGCTTGGACATAATGACCATGGCTTAAGATTTTTGGGGAGGATTAGGTTCTTCATGCTTACAGAGTTTGGATTTGGAATTTGGACTGTTTAAGTTTGGGATATTATTCCTGAGAATGCCAGAGAGATTTTAGAAGATGTATTGAAATAGAAGTTGCTGATAAAATTTCTATTATTCCATTAAGAAGCATTAGTGCTATATTCATAGGAGTTGTGGGGTCTTTTGAAGAATGCTCTATTATAACTTGACAAGTGAAGGGTGTAGTTCCTTGTGATGTTTAAAATACCTTAATGCTTAAATTTGCAAAAACATACTAATATGATTTGATCTTAGTTTTTGTTACTTTTTCTATCTCACAGTGAAATCCATATGCTATTTGCATTGCTAGACTCCTTGTGTATGTTGAAAACATGATATGGTTTGGTTTCAGATATTGTTTACACAAACTGTCCAAGACTCTAAACCAAATACTTTAGTTTTGTGCATTTTCCTTTCAGGTTTACCTCGTATATGTTGTGGTGATTTGAATTTTCATTATAACAAGCTTAAGCTAAATATGATTTGTTTTTGTCATTGTGGGAAATCAAGCACTTCTTTTGTGCTTTCTTTGGGTGTCCATTTAGAAATACTTCCCATTGTTTTTGAAGTCTGAAATCTCAAATACCAGACTAATTTGATTTAATTTAAGTTTATGTTTTGTTGTAATTTTTCTAGCTCATGGTGAAATTCATTTGCTCTTTGCCTCAATTGCTTGTTTCATAGTTTATGCTTGAAACTTGATCTAGTTTGGTTTCAGATATTTATCGCAAACTTGTGGTCCAGAGAAAATTCCTTTATTTAGGATTTCCTTATATGTATGGTGGTTTTGATTTTCATTTCTACAAGCTTCAGTTAAATTTGTTTTGTATTTGTCATTGTTGGATTTCAAACATGTTTTTCTTTTGCAATTCTATGTGGTGCTTGATTTGGGTGTGCGTTGAGATGGATTCCCATTATTGTTGATTTCTATTTGTGATGATGAATGTTTCATATCCTAGTCCTTGAAGTATATAGTTGTGATGCTTTCCTAGGTAAAATATATACTTGGCCTACAGGTTGCTTTGATAATTAACAAGGGGGACGATCCTAGATATTGTGCTTAAAGAAGAAAAGTTGCCTCTTTTTACTTGCCATGATTACTTGTCTGTTATAGTTCTGCTATGTTTTTTCTCTATGATTCTTTTGGAAATTCTTACCCTAGTGTGCAGATCACCCTATTAATGCATGTTTCTTAGTCTCAGGACTCGTATAGGTCAATATTAGTTGAATTTTTCTACACTTAAAATATCTAGATATGTCCCAAAAATACAGGATGTTCGAATGTAATTTAATTTTTAAATTCACTAGGCCCAAATGGTTATAACATGATATCCTTTTGGTTAGTTCTGCATGTCTCAAGTCACAATATAGCATTGCAATCTAATAAGTATTGCAGTGTGTGAGACTTGATTTTTGCCACACTAAAAATCAAAATCTTACTTTTCAAGGTGCATACTGCGTTTCATCATGCTACTTAATAAATCAAAATTATACTTTTCAAGGTGCTCACTGCATATTATCATGCTACTTGATATGTTAAAATTTTACTTTTCAAGGTGCGTACTGCTTCTTGACAAATCAAAATCTTACTTTTCAAGGTGTGTACTGCTTTCCATCATGCTTCTTGATAAATATAACCAGCTTAGAATTGGTAGAATTTTTGGCAGTATATATAAATCGTGGCTATTCTATGAAATTGGGTTATATGTTCTCTTCGCATTTAATATATTAAATGCTCTCTATCAGATCATGTCTATTGCATGGATGTAAACCTTGTTACCACATGAATGTTAGAATACCAAACTATTAATGTGACATTTCATCATCATTTTGGCATTTCTCTATCAGATCCTGTCTGTTGCATGGATGTAACCTTGTTACCACATGATTGTTAGAATATCGAACTATCAATGTGATATTTCATCATCATTTCGATGTTTTACTTGCATTTGAGTCCCACCTTAAGACTCAATGTTGACCCTCAACGAACTGTCCATGTGATTTTGATACTTGTGGGCTTCAAATAGCTATGTATAATAGTATATAATATGCTTGCTTCCTGCCGCATTGAAGGGGGTAACTCCATAAAATTGGCTAATATTCAAGTAAATACAGACCCCAGATGTTTGTCTCTTGTGTTTTATTAAAGTTGTCATTTAAATTGTGCCCTTGTTTGATTTACTATAATTGGTAGTGTTGGTTTACTTATTGTTGCTCTAGTGGGATATTGGTTAATGTTTATTGCATCCATAAATGAGTTTGGTGGTCCATTTGCAATAATGCATGTTGTTTTGATTTACTGTTCATATTTATAATCGATTATACGGGTGCATTATTATTATGGTTTGTTGGAAGTAGGTTCTTGGATGATGCATGGACTCTCATAGATATGGATTCTTTAGGCATGTTATATATTATTGGGTACTAAATGCGTTTAAATATAAACTATGTTTGGATTATGGTTTTATTGCATATACGAGGATTGAAAACATGAAACCCTAATGGGAAAACATGAGGCTCAAAACTTGACCGACTGAGACCTCAAATATATAATGGCATGATGTATAAGACTATAAGTTTAGTGTCCAATATATAAACCTATTTTCCATTCTAGATTTGTTGGAATAATCATAATGCAATACTTATTATGAGCAAAGCATGTTATAAGCATTGTGCTCATTGACAAATCTTGTCTTTCATAGATGCTGTGGGGATTCCATGAGGTTTTTTATTATGATGATACAATGACGTACATATTGACGACATCACTAGTATATGACTAGAATGTGCAAATTATCATGGGTAAAATATTGGATGTTAACTTCATTGACTGCTTAGGCATGCTTACTTATGAAGTAATGTCTGTGGAATCCCATTCAAAAAAAAAAATCTTATAGTTGATAAGGAGTGAATATCTTGAAAACCAATAATGGTGGAGTCTCCTTAGACTCGAGGTGTTGGACAATGTGTTGTGTTTCTTTTCCTTACTATATTGCTTTACATGAGTGTATAGTGCATATTTGAGAATGAAAAGGTAGCAATTGTGTCTAGTATTTTAAGTATATATGTTCATGACCATTGTGTTAGTGATTGCTTAGGCATAATCACTTATGAAGTGATGTGTGTGGATTTCGATGCAAAACAGCCCATAGCAAGATATTAATCCCTTCATAAAACTGATGGTTTATAGTTGACAAGTAGTGGAGATATTGAAAACCTGGGCTCTCCTTAGAATGAATTGTCCAGTTGATGTGCCATGCTTCTCTTCTATACATATATTTTCAACCATGGGGTGCTTTATTTACTTGATCACATAACTCATATTTGAGGGTGAAAAAGTAGCAAGTGTGTTTAGCATCTACGGTGTGAGGAAGTGGTCTTATTTCACGAGGTTGCGCATTTGCAATGATACTTAAAACTATTGGCACTTCACATAAGTGGGTGACTTTGTGCTCAATAATGGCATCAAATATGTCTTTTGCATTTACACTTCTGCAATAAATACTAGTGCTTTTGCAGTTATGCCCCATGGAAATCCCCAACCGTTACAATGAAACATGGGTGTTGTCCACAAGTAAACATGCTTAGACTTCATTTCCCATGCTAAAATAATACCAATTGTATTGAGATAGGCATCTCTATGACTGTACGCAACACCTTTAAGACTGTACGTGGTTCCTGATCTGTAGTTTAATGAGATAACTTCCCATTCATCTTCAGGCCAACGAGTCTCAAAATTTGGATCTCCACTTATCAAAGCTTTTCATAATCAAGAAGATCTTTGTGATCTTCATTCAAAGAATATTCTCTAGATTTGTCCAACTCATGGATCACAATAATTAATGGTAATTCCTATGTCACCTGAGAAAGGTTCCTGACTGTTGTCATTGTAAATTCCAAGAATTGGTAATCCACAAACACCACCTTGGATTTTGAATGCTTCAAAATGAGAGACATTGTGTGTGCATCATGTCTAATATTGGACATTTGCAACATTAGTAGAGAAAATAAAGGTCTTCGGCTGACTAGTATTCATGCAGAAAGGATTGCATTGGATGTGAAGTGGATTGTTATGGCCCTCACATGATTATGGATTTAAGGGTAATTTGGGATTTGTGATGTTTTTGTAGGGTTATTTTTCTTCAAAATGAATGGTTTAACACATTGAAAAAATAATTTGGAAAACTGAAGAACTTAATTAGGAATTTTAGGGAATAATACGACCATTCTTGTCCATTTTTTTTGTTAATATTTAGACTAGTTAATATTCATACTAGAATAAGACTCACTGATGGAGTTGTGGTTCAGTAGTGGAGGTGGCAACTTGAAAGGACACCCACTGGGGTACAATTCCTCGAAAGCATATGAATAAGTGATTGGGGATAGGTGCTCATTCTAGAATATTTTGATGGTTCACCCATCGAGTTCTATGAAGAGGTCATTTGTAATACTAATTATATTCTTTGAGATTAAAGGAATCACTTTAAAAATTAATCAGAAATTATGAACTTATTCGCTATGTTTTCTAGCATGATTCGGAACTATTTTGATTGTTGGTATCATATTGAAGGATTCTTTGAAGAATTCCTTGATCAGTGAAACAACATTCTTGAGGATGGCCTGTGTGTTAATTAAGGGCAGCTGTTAGTTCTTCTCAAAAGCAGGCAGAGTTGAAGGATTTTGTTTGGTGCACCTTTTAAAGTCAAATCGGTTAGAAACTTTGTAATGTGAATAAACCATAGTATCATGGCATGCATTAGTTTATTGAACAACAATACAACAATAGATGGAAGAGTTGATGCATTAATTGCAGTGACGATATCATTTTGGGCAGACTGGAGACATAATTGAAGGTATTTGTTTTCGAATTTGGATTTACATGAGAAAGATGATGAGGTGATCCTTGTGTGGAGAGTCATTTATAATGGGATCTACACAAAATAAATGAATTTAAATCTAAACAAAAGAAGTTCAATGGATGGCTTGAGTATTACTAAAATACTACTCAAGGATAGACTTGAATGACTAAATCTTACTTGCAAGAGAACCATGTTCTGAAGCCTAATACTATTAAACTTCTTGAGTCTTATTTTGGTCTAGGTGTTCCATGTACCCTTACTAGTCAGTGGTGATCAATGTGTATGAATTTGAGTTCATGTTTTAGGTACAAATAGATTCTACATTGTACTTTTTTGTTGCAACATTGATGATTTGAGCTACATTACCTTCATGCAGCTTATTTTAAGATTGATGGCTTGATATTTATCTCTTACATTGTATCTTTCTTGTCTGTGACAACAAATGACGTTGGAATTTGAGAAACCTGGGCCTAGGAGCTATCTCTTCACATAGATAGTTTCCTAACATTAAATGATAGATAACTAATTTGACAACACTTTCGCTAAGTAAGAATGGGCTCATTCAAGTACATGAAACCATGTTGGTGTTTAGCACGAATATCTAAAAAAATTATGGTTTGTTTATTTCTTTTGTTTGAAGCATTTTGTCGATTTTTGAAGTTTGTGTATTTTGGTTAAATATTATGTTAAGTCCTTTGAATGCTTCTAGTTCTCATTCGAAGCTTGATTTAACCCTTTTTTGTATCTTGAATCAAGGTTGGTTTTAGGGTTTGAGAAAAGATTTATTTATTAACTTTTAGTTACATGAATTAATTGTCTTTAGTTTTTCGATTATTTTATGCTGATTGTATATTTTCTTTGTAAATAGTTATTGTTATTCAAAAAAATAAACGATCTCTACATAGCTAAGCGAAGAGAAAAATGGTCTATGCACTAGGTTCCTATGCATTGATCGTAGGATACCTACTGGCACAAGACCAACATTCATCTAATGCAATGATCAATTGGCATAATTATAATGTGTAATTGTATTAGCCTCCATAACCATAATTGTCTAGTGGAGGCCAAGATCGAGCATAATGTATGATTCTATCAGTTTATTAGTTTGTCAAGATTCAGGTCCCCACATGTCCGTTGGACCATTAAGGGATAAGATAACAAGTGGAGTCCCCACTTGCCTTGAATCTAGTCAATGCAGTATATGTTCTATTGTCAATGATGTGATTCATGTTATTTGACTAATGTTGTTGTTCCTCTATTTTGACAATATTCTATAAATCAGTCAAATATTCACCATTTTTTATAATTTTTTATAATGAAGTTAAATATTCGCCAAGATTTTACAATATATTATAACTTAGTGAAAGATTCACCAAAATTTTACAACATTATATAATAAAATGAAAGATTCGCCAAATTTTTTATATATAAATATTATATTATTGATAAAATCGCCTTCAAATTTTCCTATACATCAGAGATATTCGCCCATTTTTTATACATATAAATCTAGGGGGGGTTCTTAAAATCATCCCTAGATAAGGATAAGGCCTTACACAAGAAGAAATTGGTCATGGGTAAGAGGATTATTGCTTATTCAATCAAGGATCACCTCATACCACAGGTGTCCTCTCTAAAGACACCTAAAGAGACGTTTGATTCCCTGACCAAGTTATTTGAAGGGAAGAACATAAACCGAAAGATGACTCTGATAAACCAATTGAAGAATTTAAATATCTAGAATGCAGAGACCATCCTGTCTTACTTTACAAGGGTCTCTCAGATCAAGGAACAATTGGAAGTGGTAGATGAAGAAGTAGAGAATGCATAAATTGTGATGACCACCTTGAATGGTCTCCCTAGGGCATGGGACTCTTTCATTCAAGGGATCTATGCCAGAAAGAAGCTAGTCAAGTTTAGCAGACTATGGGAGGAATGCTCACAAGAAGAAGCTCCAATATCAGCTCAAGAAGAAAAGACGGGAAGTGAATATCAAGCTCTCACAGTACAATCCAAGAAAAGCAGAACATACCATCACAAAGGTAAGCACTCTCTCCAAAATAAAAACACTAGAAATTCTAAAAAATATTTGTTTAAGTACATTTGCTTTACATGTGATGAAAGAGGACATCTTGCAAGATATTGTCCTAGAAAAAAAGATAGACCTCACAAGAGGAAGGGAAACAAGAAAAGACATCATGCTCATTATGGAGAATATGATGAGCCTTCCAAGAAGAGAATCAAACAAGACAGTGATGAAGAATATGTTTTGATTTCCGCTCTCATGGGAAACATCACACATGGAAGCAATGATTGGCTTATAGACAATGGGGCTTCCCAACACATGACGGGATTCAAAGAATAATCTGTGAAACTATCAGAACATGAATCACCCCACAAGGTGAAACTTGGGGATGACTACCAATATCCAATAAAAGGTAATGGAGAATCCTCCTACAAATTAGACTCTCGAAAGTCTATGAAAATGAAGGATGTCCTATTTGTACCAGGACTAAAGAAGAACCTTATGTCCATCTCTACATTAGATGCAAAAGGTATAAGAGTTGCATTTATAGATGGCCAAGTCATCATGTGGCCAAAAGGAAATACTATTGAAAATGCAGTAGTAATTGGAGAATAAGAGGGAGGACTATACAGATTAAGGGGCCAACTAGAACAAGCTTTGGTTATTGACTCAGTAGAACCCAATGAACTTTGGCATAGAAGGCTTGCACGTGTACACTATAGGGCACTACCATTTGCAAGCAAAGTTGTTGAAGGTATTCTAGAAATACAAGCAAAACATGAAGGAGTATGCAAGGGATGTGCGAAAGGAAAAAACATAAAAAAGACATTTCCAAGTAGCGAACACAAGGCTCAAGGAATCTTGGAAATCATTCACTCCGATGTCATCCAGTTCATTAAGCAGGTATGTTTACTATGTTTCTTTCATTGATGATTTTTCTAGGAATACATGGATATAATTCATGAAGAACAAAGACGAAGTATTCAGCAAGTTCAAGAAATTTAAAGTCTTGATCGAAAACTACACAGAGAAGAGGATCAAGATTTTTCGATGAGACAATGGCAGAGAATTCACATCAAATGAATTCAAGGAATTATGCAAAGATTAAGAGGGAGTTGACAACTCCATATAATCCACAATAGAATTGGGTTGCATAAAGAAAGAATAGAATGATCATGGAAGCTGCAAGGGCAATGTTTCATGATCAAGATCTTCCCATGAATCTATGGGAAGAAGAAGCTAGAACAGCTGTGTATGTACACAACTGTACTCCACATAGAGTACTCGAGAACAAGACACCTAAAGAAATATTTTTCGGCAAGAAACTAGAAGTCAATCATCTCAAAATATTTGGTTGTCCAGTGTACATACACATTCCAAAGAAAAGAGCACAAAGTTAGATCCTTCAGGAAGGAAGGGTATATTTGTGGGATACTCTGAAAGCTCAAATGCTTACAGAATATACTTCCCAGGATTCAAGAATATCGACATCAGTAGGGACATAACATTTGATGAAGACTCAGCTTACAACAAATCCAGAAAGAGACCTGCTGAAGAACGTGTAGAAACAGAAGTAGCCAGAATTCATGACACAACCATGAATGAAGCAATTCCAGAAGAATATCGAGAAATAGAAGAACCTCAAGAACATATAGATCCACCTCAAGAGAAGAATCCTTACAAGAGGAAACCTGCTTGGGTACGAGAAGCTATCCAAGGTGCAAAAAGATATGGGGCTCCAGAAGAGATACACAGAGAAAGGAAAAGAACCAGGTCCTACTCCGGTTATGTAGCCCTATTATGTGACTTCATTGATAAAGAACCTTCCAACTATGAAGAAGTGGCAAAAAAGAAAGAATGGAAGGATGCTATGATTGAAGAGTATCAATCGATTATGAATAATGATGTTTGGGATGTTGTCCCAAGACCAGAGGGGAAGTCTGTTGTGACTTCCAAATGGATCTATAAGATCAAGCATGCTGTAGATGGTAGCATAGAGAAATATAAAGCAATATTTGTGGCTCGTGGTTTCTCCCATAAAGAAGGAATAGATTATGAAGAAACTTTTGCTCCTGTAGCTAGATATACTTCAATCAGATCAGCACTTTCTTTAGCTGCAGTAATGAAGTGGAAAGTACACTAGATGGTTGTCAAGACAGCTTTCTTGAATGGTGTAGTAGAAGAGGAAGTATATGTGGAGCAGCCACTCGGTTTTCAGACACATGACAGAGAGAATCATGTGTTTAAGTTAAAGAAATCCCTGTACAGTTTGAAATAGGCACCCAGGACATGGTACGACATAATTGACAGCTTCCTATCCAGTTTGGGCTTTACCAAGAGTAAAGCGGTTTCCAACCATTACTACAAGGTTGAAGAAGGGAACCCAGTGATACTCCTACTATATGTAGATGATCTATTTGTAACAGGTGTGGATGGGTTGATTTCTGATACAAAGAGGAAGCTTGCTGCCAAGTTCGAAATGAAGGACTTGGGTATGATGCACTATTTTCTAGGCATGGAGGTGTGGTAGAATCCAGATGGAATTTCCTTGGGACAAGGGAAGTATGCAGTAGTGATCCTGAAGAGGTTCGAGATGATGGACTACAAAGCCATGACCACACCGATGGAATCAAACCTGAAGCTGATTGAATGATGCTTCATCAGAAGCAGCTGATGCTACGATGTATCGTCAGATGATTGGGTCCTTGATGTACTTGACGAATACGAGACCATATATTTGCTTTGCTGTTAACACATTGAGCCACTTCCTAACGGATCCGAGACATGTTCACTTGATTGCTGCAAAGCATATTCTGAGTTACCTAAAGGGTACAATTGATTATGGGCACAAGTATGAGGTGAATCAGAAGATTAACCTGGAAGGTTATGTGGATTTGGATTGGGTAGGCAGTGCCATTGATAGAAAGAACACTTAAGGGTGTTGCTTTAATATGTGATCATGTGTGATTTCCTAGTTTAGTAGGAAGCAATCCTGTGTGTAACTGAGTACAACCGAAGCAGAGTATGTTGCAGCTTGTTCAGCTAGTTGTGAGGCAGTGTGGATGAGAAAGCTACTATCTTATTTATTTGATCTCCAGATGGATGCTACTTGTATATATTGTGACAACCAGAGTTGTGTGAAGCTGTCGGAGAACCCAATGTTCCATGAAAAGTCAAAGCATATCAAGATCAAGTATCACTATATCAGGGATATGGTGCAGAGTGGAGCAGTGAAGCTCCAGTATGTTGCGACGGACGAGCAGATAGCTGATGTACTGACCAAACCATTAGCCATAGTAAAGTTTGAGTACTTTAGGGAGAAACTTGGTGTTATCTAGATCGAGGTTCCCTCCAAAGGGAATCGATGTGTCCATTGGCCTTTTTGACATGGTGGAAGGCTGAGCTTCACATGATCATATGTAAGTGTAGAGATGCTCTGATGTGATTGTGGGTTGTGTTACCACATGATCAGTGCAGATAAATTCTAATGTGATTGTGGGTTGTGTTACCACATGATCAGTGCAGAGACATTCTTATGTGATTGTGGGTTGTGTTACCACATGATCAGTGCAGAGCCATTCTTATGTGATCGTGGGTTGTGTTACCACATGATCAGTGAAGATCCATTCTGATATGATTGTGCGATGTGTTCCCACATGATCATATATAAGTGCAGAGCCATTCTGATGTGAGTGTGGGATGTGTTCCCACATGATCAGATGTAAGTGCAGAACCTTTCTAACAAGATGAGGTCAGATGTAAGTGCAGATCCTTTTTGACAAGATGAGGACGGATGTAAGTGCAGATCCTTTCTAACAAGATGAGGTCGGATGTAAGTGCAGAGCCTTTCTAACAAGATGAGGTTGGAAGTGAGTGTTGGGCCTTTCTAACATGGGTTTTGGATGTGTTCATCCCATGGTTAGATGTGAGTGTTGGGCGTGCCTTTCTGACATGGTTCTTGGATGTGTTCCTCCCATGGTCAGAAGTAAGTGTCATGCAGGCCTTTCTGACATGGTTCATTCCATGGTTAGATATAAGTGCTGAAAATGACGAAGACCTACATGGAGGCTAGGCCTACAACCAGCATGAAAAGGGGTTGGCTCTGTAGAACTTCCTGTGATGAGTAGAATTGAGAGATAGCAGCAGTGATTATCTAGCAGTGATGATCTAGACTCAATGATGATCTAGTGATGATCCAGATCAAATGATGATCCAGACTTTATGATGATCTAGTGATAAGCTGGATCAAGTGATGATCCAAACTTGATGATGATCCAGTGGTGATCCAGATCCAGCGATGATCTAGATCCAGTTATGATCCAGACTTGATGATGATCCAGTGATGATCTAGATCCAACGATGATCCAGACTTGATGATGAACTAGTGATGATCTAGATCAAGTGATGATCCAATGATTATCTAGATTTGATGATGATCCTGTGATGATCCAAGATCAAGTGATGATCCAGACTTGATGAAGATGACTTGAAGATGACTTGATGATGATACAGATGATCCAGACTTGATGATGATCCAGACTTGATCCAGAGAAGAATACTTGTGCTAATAAATTGTGTTGAGAGAATACCTTCCTAGTTAAGAGGGAGTGTTGATGTATTTGTAACTTCGGAATGTATTCACTTGTATAACTTATGTATTGTACCCCGATGTTTATATCGGGAAGTATCTGTAATGTAATTGAGTAATCTCATGCCCCGATGTTCCTATCGGGAGATTCAATAATGTAAACAAGTCATGTAAAGTCATAGAGTGTAACCCTCCATATTGATCAAGAGTTAGAGTCCCTACAGTTGTGGGGCCCTAGGGTTATTAGACTCTTCTACAAAAGTCGACCCTAGTGAGTTATTGTTAAGTCAGGAATTAGTATAAATAGAGAGGGAGCCTCTCTATTTAACACACAATTCATACACATTCACTCACACTTAGTTGTAGCACATAATTGAGAGAGAGAAGAAGTTGGGACAAGAGAGAGAGAGACTACTGCTATCGGGAGATCATCTTACTGTCTTTGTGTTTTACTTTTGGTGTGGATTCTATCTGTGAAGAAGTTGCAAGGTTTTCTCCTTTATGGTTTCCTTAAGGAAAATATTTGTGTTCATTGTCTCTTATGATTGATTGTTGTTCTTGTTATTCTCTCAGATAAGATCCTAAAATCATATAGCTTAAATGTTAAAAATCTAACAGATGCCGATGGTGATGATGATGGCGATGATGATGATGATGATGATGATGATGACGATGATGCTGATGATGTTGATGATGATGTTGATGATGAAGATGATCATAATGATCATGTTGATGTTAATGTTGATGATGATGAACGATGATCAATGATCATGGTGATGAAGTCGGCGATGGTGACGATGATGAAAATGATGATGATGAAGATGGAGATGATGATGATGTTGACGACGATGATGATCATGATGATGATGATGATGTTGATGATGATGATGATGGTGATGACGATGATGATGAAGATTATGATTATGAATATGGCGATGAGGATGATGATGATGATGATGATGATGACGATGATGAAGATGATGAAGATGATGATAATGAGGAGGAGGAGGAGGAGAAGGAGGAGAAGGATGAGGATGATGACGATGGTGATGATGATGGCAATGATGATGATGGTGATGATGACGATGATGTTGATGATGATGTTGATGATGAATATGATCATGATGATCATGGTGATGTTGATGATGATGATCAATGATCAATGATTATAATGATGATGACGAAGATGATCATGATGAATATGAAGATGAAGATGATGATGATGTCGACGACAACGATGACAATGATGATCATGATCATGATCATGATCATGATGTTGATGATGATAATGATGATGGTGATGATGATGGCAATGATGATGATGATGAAGATTATGATTATGATTATCACGATGAGGATGATGATGATGATGACGACGATGAAGATGATGATGATGATGATGATGATGATGAAGATGAAGATGAAGATGTTTATGATGATGATGATGAGGAGGAGGATGCGGACGATGACGATGGTGATGATGATGGCGACGATGATGATGATGATGATTGTGATGATGACGTTGATGATGTTGATGATGATGTTGATGATGAAGATGATCATGATGATCATGGTGATGTTGATGATCAATGATCAATGATCATGGTGTTGATGATGATGATGAAGTCGACGATGGTGACGATGATGAAGATGATAATGAAGATGAAGATGAAGATGATGATGATGTCGATGATGATGATGATGATGATGATCATAATCATGGTGATGATGATGATGTTGATGTTGATGATGATGATGGTGATGGTGATGATGATGAAGATTATGATTATGAATATAGCAATGAGGATGATGATGATGATGAAGATGATGATGATGATGATGACGATGATGAAGATGATGATGATGACGACGATTATGATAATGATGATGAAGATGAAGATGAGGATGTTGATGATGATGATGAGGAGGAGGATTAGGATGATGATGATGGTGATGATGATGATGATGATGATGTTGATGATGATATCATTGATGATGATGATGATGACAATGATGATGATGATGACAACGATGATCGATGATCATGGTGATGTTGTTGTTGATGATGATGATGATGATGATGGTGAAGATGATGATGGTGATGATGATGATGATGACAATGTTGATGATCATGATGATGATGATGAGGATGACAATGAAGATGAGGGCATTGGTGGTGCTGGAGACGATGATGATGATGAGAATGAGGATAATGACGATGGTAATGATGATGATGATGATGAGGATGATGATGATGATGATGATGATGATGATGAAGATGAAGATGAAGATGTTGATGATGATTAAAACAAACAAGAAAAAAAATGAAGATAATGACGATGGTGATGATGACGATGATGATGTTGATGATGTTGTTGTTGATGATGATGATGATGAAGATGGGGGGTGGTTAGATTAATGTGGGGGTGTATGTGTGTGTGTGTCAAAGGGGATACATAGGGATGTGTATGGGGTGAATATGAGTTTATGAGTGGGGGGGTGGCACAGGGACTTCACTTAGTGAACATCTCACATAGCACGTGCGATCGTGGGATATTAAATAATACCCTTAATTTCCATAGATATTGACCCAAACTCTTTTTGTTGAAACCCCCTCCTAATGCTTAAAACCTCCTCCCCACCCCTTTTTATACCTCAATCCTTATAAACCACCCTACCCACCCCCACCTTAAACCCCCATCCCCCCCAATACCTATAATATATTGGTTTAAGTTTTAATAATTTTAAAACCCACAATATGAACTAACATGATAAGACATTGGTCAATAAGTGAATCCCCCATGGGGGGTGGTTAGATTAATGTGGGGGTGTCTAGGAGAATATGTGACAATAACGAGTATGTTTTTTATTAATAACAATGTATAGTCAGTTTGATTGAATGAAACATGCACATGATTTTTTTAATAAAAACGAGCACACAATTTGATTAACAGAAATGAGCACATGATTTAGAACTATATAATTTTTTTGTGCTTATACCATTTAAAGGTTTGGGGGAGGGGGGTGGTAAGGTGTTAAAGGTAGACATGGAGAGGGAGTGTTAAGGAGTTAGAGGTAGAGACCAATGGGGGTGTTAATATATTGCGGGTAAGTGGAGAAAGGGGGAAAGAGAGTGAGACATTGTCTTAGTAGGTGGGGAGATAGAGAGGAGGAGGAAGGGGTGGGGTGGGGGGCTTAGAGGTCGGGAGAGGATGAGGGGGATGTGTGTGTGTGTGTGTGTGTGTGTGTGTGTGTGTGAGAGAGAGAGAGAGAGAGAGAGAGAGAGAGAGAGAGAGAGAGAATGAATGGGGTGGTGGGGTGTTAGGGAGAGAGGGGGGGTTAAACGTAGGGACATGAGGAGGGGTTTTTAGTAAGAGTTAGGGGGAAGAGGGGAGCAGGAGGGGGGAGGGGCATAAAATAATTTTAGTATTGATATAACTTAAAAAACCAAATCCATTGTAGTAGTTTATAATGCGCATGCATTGTGATTCATAAAATTGCGCTCCCATTTTGTATCAACGTGCACACGTTATTGTTCATTAAAACGGGCATGCGATTTGGTTAAATTCAAAAATGTGTTCCCTCCAAATGATAAGGTCGAGCCTCCATGCGTGCTTGCATGGAGTTCTTATCCCTATGTGTCTACTTCAGACTTTGATTCGGATTCAACATTCCTATGCCTTGGAGTATGATAAACCATGGCTAATTCAACATTATATCCAAATTTTCAATATGCTCGTGTTTAGTGGTTCATTGATATGATGCACACCTCCATTTTTTATGAGATTTTAGAAACATATATGTTTTTTTTTGCAGATTCCAAATATGTAAATTTTAACAAAAATACATAATTTTTTCTATTCTTTTCTTATTTATCTTCTGTCATCACTCCTCAACTCAGAAAACACACTGTTAGTGTTTTGTCCATATCTCTCTCTTTTCTCAACCATTTAAAAAAAAATTGTATGGTGCACTAAAGAACACCGACCTATACAAGATATAAAAAACCCATTTCCAAATAATTTCATTAAGACATTCAAACGTTGCACCCACAATTCATGTACCATTTTCGAAGTTTGATCTCTTAGATAATTAAAAATATATATATTATTTTTATTATTGGAAAAATACTCATGCACTAGTACTATATGTTCTCTATATGTATACTGGTTTTGGTAAATTTATTCAATCATTTAGTCACTCAGATGCTGCACCCACAAAAACATATACCTTATAATTTGTCCCAAAAAGTAAAAAGTTCCTATTAAAAAATATATAACTTTAGATAGTTAACAACATTTTCAACAGAAAAAAATTATACATTTGGAAAGTTCATTCAATTTCCTACATTTCTTGTTTTTTACTCATCGCAAGATTCATTATGTAAGTGTATGAAAATATCCATGCAAGTTGATGGATGTCTATTTTTTTGGTTTTCTATTTCATCTAACATTCCAAAAGAGACCCTCAACTTTGTGCATCCACCCAGTGGTTTAGTACGGTATAAAACCAAGGAATTATTTGGATATGAGTCCTTCAAGATATTGTTGTCTT
Source organism: Pseudotsuga menziesii (assembly GCA_001517045.1). Classification (NCBI taxonomy): domain Eukaryota; kingdom Viridiplantae; phylum Streptophyta; class Pinopsida; order Pinales; family Pinaceae; genus Pseudotsuga; species Pseudotsuga menziesii. The sequence goes on along the minus strand of LPNX010212261.1, from coordinate 692,040 downwards.
ATTTGCATTGTGGGAAGGTGAGGACACCTCTATGGGAGGAATGTATATATTTTTGGATCACTTCTCTACGTGCGCAATTCAAGCTATATTGATGTGGAGTTGTTATATTGTGCTCACATATTCCAGATCCTAGAGCTTTTGGGGGGAAATATTGAGGGTTTCTCGAAGCATTGATTCTCTTCTATCTCTTGCTAATGTTGACTATAGTGATGTTGAAATTGTGTTTCACGACTGTCTTGTGGCCAATCATTGTTGCATTATGGCCATTCACTATTGCATTCTAGCCATTCACCATTGCATTTTGAATCATACTTGGACCGATGTACTTTTATTCCAATATCTGATTCAGAAATTTTGAGCCTAAAAAATTGGATCAAGAATCCCAAATCAGTCATAGAGAAAGCATGGTTCATTGCACCTTTGATTTGATCCCTCTCAAATTTTGGTAGAGTGAAAGTTAAGATATATTTATTCTATTTTTTTTGTAATATAATCAAATATATCTAGCTAAAAAACCACAACTATTTAACATTTAAAACTTAATCTATTGTATTAACTATAAACTTACTATATAATTTTGGTAAAAACCCTTGTCATAAAATCTCATCTCATATGTATTTAAAACATATTTTATAATTTTTTGTATTTTTAATAATAATTAAAAATTTATAAAAGATTTTAAATTTTTTTAATATTTAAGAGTTATTTTAATTTTTAGGAAAAAAAAATTAGTTATTAATTTATTTTAATAAGCCATACTTATTTTACTTATTTTATTTTTATTTTCTATAACTTTTAATTTATTACATACATAGAAAATTACTTTAAAAACAATAATTCAGATTTACATTGAAAAAATAAGGACTTGCAAGCGCTAATACTAACCCTAGTAATCCAAGCCATCTAATGCCGAGTCCAAAACAACGATCGCAGACCCCACCGCAACTGCGAGGAAGATGATCGCTTTAAATTCGGTGAGCACGAACACCACGGTCATGGGCACCCCCAAATAGTGTAGGCATGCCATGTAGAAGCCCTCTAACACCACTTTATTATGCCGATAGGTGTATATTTGTGATATTTTGTGGATGGACTTGTTCGAGCGGATCATCAAGATCCACCAAAACATTCCAAGTGTAGGACCGAGATGATTTTAATCGTCTGATCTTTTAACTAGCTTAACTAGCTGTCGATTTAGGAGTTTGTTAGTAGAGTCGATCGCCACCGAGGAGTCTGTTAGCCACCGATCACTGATTTAGGAGTCTGTTAGGAGGAGTCTGTTAGGAGACAGTTATGAATCGGTTGCAATTATGTATTGAAAATCTGTATTGCTTTGTCTTTATGGTAGTCCTTCCATCCAGAGTTTAGAGAGACCTGAGGCACAGGAGTGCAGTGTTGTGCCATCCCCAATATAAAATTGACCTACCAGTGCTGTGTTTGAATCGATAAATGAGAAGGTGGAAGGATATGTATGACGTTTGATGATGCCTCACATGTGAGACGCCTCCCACAATTTGACGTCTATTTCTTGCCACTGACTGCTAACAGATGATCTTCACTTCCATAATTTGGATTCACTGAAGGATTCAAATATATAAAATTTCATAGTCATTCTAGGGCAGAGAGCATGCCAAGCAGTCTCTGCATTTGCTTGCTTGTTGCTTCCTCCTTTTTAATCTTCTTAATACTGTCTCAGTTTCCAAAGAATGAGTTCAGTCTTCGTTGACTCTAAATCAACGATTGGAGTCTAGTTCCAGACAAGGAACTAAAACTACTTTTTATTTACAGCCAGTTGTGGTCTGAATGCAATTCAGAGAGCAAGCTTATCTGAGGGTTTGGTGGTATGCAGACAATTCCCACACCAAGTTTATCATATTATCGAAAACTACTTTCTATTCACAGCCACTCGAGGTGTGCAAGCGATTCTAAGGGAAAGCTTATCTAACAGTTTGGTGGTCTGCATGCATTTCCAACACCAATTTTATCTGAATGTCGTCGTTACTTTAAAAAATGTTGAGTTAGGTCATAATTTTATCATTTTCATTAGGTTTTTAATGATAGCTTTTATCTTTTTGCATATAAAACACTTCTTTTTTCTTTTTGAGTTTTTGCATTTTGCCTATTTATATACCATTCAATTTAGGCTAACTAATATCACAATCATGGTGGTGAAATCGAAATCTGATTAGAAAAAAAACTAAGAGAGAGAGAAATGAGTGTGTTAACTCGATAGAGGAGATCCATGGATACAACAAAACTAAGAAGGTATGAAGGCTAATTTTGATAAAGTAAACTTTCCACTACATTTTAAATTCATTACGAATATTTTAGTCTGACACTTTAAGTTGGCTAGGTTTGAATTTTGTACAGGATGTTGAGATTAAAGGGTTTTTAGCATCACCTCAACCCATGCATCAATTAGTTTTACTTCTTTTTGTTCATGGAATTGAGAGTTGGTTCTACTCTGTTGCTTGGCTGCCACTGGAAATAACATATAAAGTAGATTTTGGGTGGCTGGACAATGGAATAAAGGAGAAGCATGGTAGACATGAATTGAGACTAAATGTTTATGTATCTTTATACAACTTTTGGGGTTGCTCACAGGAAGAGGAAGACCTTCTTTACTAGCAGCGACCTTGCTGTGTTGTGGTAGACTGTTCATGGCCTATTGACAGTACACATCATATTGTTATGGATGATGATTCTTGGTTTGTAAAGCTTACCTAAAGAATACTGACAGAGATGTTGGTGTTGGATTACAATGAAGTTTTTTATGAAAACGGGTGGGGTTGGAGAGACCCGCCATCATATCTCTTGCGAAGAATGCATTCTTGACTAAAGCGCTTCAATGGCAGGCACACACATGCTACCAAGCAACAGAGTTAAAGGGTTTCTGCAAATGGTTCAAGCGTGATGATCGAAAGTTCTAATGATCAATCCCTGGAACTTGGAATTTAATGGATAATTGTGAATTTTTTAATGTAAACTGTTGGGGTTGGAGAGACCCACCACCATAATCCTTGCCAAAAAATCATTCTCGCCTAAAGCGCTTCAATAGCAGGTGCAAAATCATGACATTTGAAGGGGTGAAGGATGCAAAATATATTATGATTTTTCCACTGTTAATATTTTTGCGTTAGAATTAATTTAAGATAACCTAGTTGTGTCATAATATCTTATCCACAAAATGGTTTATTAAAAAAAACAGATTGAATTTACATGTCTGGTTTGTCTTTTCGTTTATGTCATTAACACTGCTATTTTGGAGTCGATGCTTTATCTTATGTGTGTGAAGGAATTTTTTTTTTAACTTAGTGTTGATATGCATTTATTGAATAAAGAATGCATAGAGCTTAACGCTTTAAATGGAAATATGTTACCTTTTTATTATAAAATTGAAATGGTATGTCCAATTTGATTGTGTCTTGTGTCTTGAAACATAAAAATGGTTCCTATATAAATGTGTTTTAAGAAAATACTATTTAGATCCCCTCCATAATATGAGCTTTTAAAACATGGAGCTGCTCTCTGTATTATTTAATCCTTCTTCATTCAAATATAGGTTCAAATTCGTTTTAATCCTTAAGAAGAGGAGGGTTAGCTATTGTCTGTTGATCCAACCAGGTGGAATGATACTCGGACCCGTGACAAACGAGGGTTCTATTTACTCAATGCATTTTCAGATCTTGAATCCAATATGCTCCTTTTCTAGGAAATCGTAAAAGTGTATGCATTCCATGATAGAGTACTCTATTCTTGAGTCAAAAAATGAAAGCAACTGACTTGGGATCGTTATGTATCTAGGATTAGAAACGTTAACCACTAAAGCATCGGCGATCGAAAAAACTATTCTTCGGGTCACTTATCAACTTCCTTCCGAAACGTTGATGACCTAGAGGCCAAGTCCTCCGATCCACTATCGAAAATCGTTCCGATTGCGATAAAAATAAAAACAAGGTCGTCAATTAACATCTCCTTCAATGGCTTTGGGGGTATGTTAATTATGTTCCCTAGTATCGTCAAATACATCGCTGGCATGGGAAGCCAACTACAGATGGATCTCGTAAAAGAGGTTCGGGGATTCATTAGGTCAAAGGGGGGCCTCAATAGTAGGGCTTTGGAGAGCATGGCACTGGTCCAGTTGACTGTGTACAAGGTGCTGAGGATAGACCCACCTGTGCCTTTGCAGTACGTGAGAGCCAAGACGGATTTGGTCGTCGAATCCCATGACGGGTTTTATGGGGTGAAGAAGGGAGAGTTGCTGGGTGGGTAACAACCTTTTGCAACCAAGAATCCCAAGCTGTTCGAAACAGCGGATGATTTTGTTCCTCGTCGATTCATGGGTCAAGAAAGGGAAAAGATGTTGAAGCATGTTCTCTGGTCTAATGGCCGGGGAAACAAATGAAACATTGGCTAATAAAAAGCAGTGTGTGGGGAAGGACATTGTTGTTATGGTGGCTCATCTGTTTATTGCGCACTTCTTTCTGCAATACGATTCATATACCATAGACTAGTCCTCCTCCTCCTTCATGCTTACAACGCTCAAGAAGGCCATTTTTTGAGAGCAAAATATGCAAATGCGGGCATTGCTAATAATTGTATATTTTGACTTCATTTAGATATTGCAGGTTGCATATGGATTTTAAATAAAACCAGAATCTGTCATTCTAAGTGTGAAATACATCTCTGTAATGTCTTTATATACGTTTTGTAAGTTGCCTATTTCCATATGTCTCATCTCTCATTAATACCAATGAAAGGGCTCTACATATATTTAAATTCCGTAAGGCACGCAATCCTAAACTACTAAAAATTGAGAGAATGTTCATCGAGTGTTTAAATATCGCTTGGCAGTTCAATTATTTTTTCTTAAAGATCACCTATTGAGACCATTCCTCCAGAGTTTAAATACCTCCTCGGAGTTGAATTATTTTTAGGTCACTTATCAACTTCCTTCTAAAACATCGGCGATGTAGAGGACAAGTCCTCCAATTCACTATCGAAAATCATTCTGATTGTGAAAAAAATAAAAACAAGGTCACCGACAGTCTTACCAAAAGTTTTTTTTTAAATAAAACAAAAGGAAGATAAAAGACGTACCGGTGAGAACAAGACTAATCATCGGGACTTTCACTGTTTTCCTTCTGTCAAATGTATTTGTGTATATTATCCTATTTGCGAAAAATATTATGTAGGTTTAAAAAAAATATATTATATAGTATTTATGTAGTTATTTATAGTTTAATAAAATTGTTGTCACTCTTAAATTTATGTATAATCCACAATCCAAGTTGTATGTATATTCTAGCTTTTTCACATTAACTTATTATAAAAAAATATGTTTGTTTAAGTAGTATTTTTGCAAAAATTTCATGTACTCTTCGGATTGTTAGAAAATGAAGAGAATAAATTCAAATAAAGTTAACTATTTTTAAAAAAAATAAGAAATAAAAGGATTTTCTTTTTACCAAATTGATATTAATATTCATCATAGTTTTAATATATTAAAATTATTCTTGAAATGTTATGGTATAAAATAAACTTTTATACTATGTTTAAATTAATGTCATTTGTAAAAAAATTAATTAAGAATGGTATGATATTTATAATCTTGTTATTCTTGGAAATTCTCTTTTGTTATCTAACATAAATTAATAGAAAAGTTAAAGAATAATTATAAGGTTTAAAATTTGATTTATCACATTTATTGAAAGTAAATAATCAAATTATAAATTTGAAAAAAAAGCATAAATTATTAATTTGAAAAACATATAATGTTGTGTCACAAGTTATATATTATGACAGTGAAAGGTTATGTCGCATTTCAACAATACCCAAGTGAGGCACATTAATAAAATGACATTCAACGTGACTTTTGACGTCCATCAACAAAACCCAAGTGAGACACACTAATAATATGACATTCAATGTGACTTTTGACGTCCATCATTGTAACATTCATTAGGGTTATGTCATTATGTCGCATTTCAACAATACCCAAGTGAGACACATTAATAATATGACATTCAATGTGACTTTTGACGTTCATCATTGTAACATTTATTAGGGTTATCTCATATTCTGATGTTTATTATGGTTATGTTGCATTCTAACATTCATTATGGATTATGTCGCATTATGTTATTGATTAAGGGTTATATTGCATTGTGACATTCATCCATGGTACATTCCTTAATGGCTTTGTTGCATTGCAATATTCATTGATGCTTACGTTGGATTGAAACATTCCACCTTTGTACATTCCTTAATGGTTTTGTCGCATTGCAACATTCATCGAGAGTTATGTTGGATTTCGACGTTCATAAAGGAATATATTGGATTACTACTTACGACATTTATCAATACTTATGTTGGATTGCGACATTCCTCAATAGTGCATTCCTTAATGATTTTGTTACATTGGGACATTCATCGCAATGATCGAAACATTTATTCATGGATATTGAAATTCATCATTCATCAATGCTTGTCTCACATTATTCGCCATCATGTTGTGAGAATTTTCTTGTTATATATATATAGTCCTTTGACAAACGAAATGGTTTAAACCATCCACATTCTACATAGTAATATAAAATGTAATGTCACATTGTGATGTTTATCAAGGTTTACATTTCATTGTGACGTTATCAAGGGTTATATCACATTACGACATTAAGCCATGGTTTGTCACGGTGTTTGGTTGGTATATGTCAACACAACTAAAGATGCGACACATTAATAATGTGATAGTTGGTGTTTAATAAGTGTTATGTCGCATTGTGACGTTTATCACAAGTTATGTTACATTTGTGACATTCATCAAGGGTTATGTCACATTGTGATATTTGTCAAGGGTTATGTCACATTCTAATAATGCCCAATATGTGACACATTAATAATGTGTGTTTGGATATTTAAAAAAATTCTTTAAGAATTATATATATATACTGGGTTGACAAAAGATATGGTTTAAACCATTCACATTCCACATAGTAATGCAGAATCTTATGTCGCATTATGATGCTTATCAAGGTTTACATTTCACTACGACATTATCAAGGGTTATATCATATTACGACGTTAAACCATGGTTTGTTATAGTGTTTGGTTGGTATATGTCAACACGATAGTGGGTGTTTAATAAGGGTTATGTCGCATTGTGACGTTTATCATAGGTTATGTTACATTAGCAACATTCATCAAGGGTTATGTCACATTGTGATATTTGTCAAGGGTTATGTCACATTGCGATAATGCCCGAGATGTGACACATTAATAATGTGTCTTTGGATATTTAAAAAATTTCTTTAAGAATTTTATTGATATATGTCGTTTGACAAAAGAAATGGTTTAAACCATCCACATTCCACATAGTAATGTAGAATGTTATGACGCATTATGATGTTTATCAAGGTTTACATTTCACTGCGACATTATCAAGGGATATATCACATTACGACATTAAACTATAGTTCGTTACAGTGTTTGGTTGGTATATGTCAACACAACCAAAGATGTGACACGTTAATAATGCGAGAGTGGGTGTTTAATAAGCGTTTTGTCGCATTGTGACATTTATCACAGTTATGTTATATTAGCGACATTAATCAAGGGGTATGTCACATTGTGATAATGCCCAAGATGTGACACATTAATAATGTGTCTTTGGATGTTTAAAAAATTTCTTGAAATTTTATTGATATATGTTGTTTGACAAAAGAAATGGTTTAAACCATCCACATTCTACATAGTAATGTAGAATGTTATGTCGCATTATGATGTTTATCAAGGTTTATGTTTCATTGCGACGTTATCAAGTGTTATATCACATTACAACGTTAAGCCATGGTTTATTATAATTTTGGTTGGTATATGTTAAAACAACCAAAGACGTGACACATTAATAATGCAATAGTGGGTGTGAAAAAAACATTATGTCACATTGTGACATTTATCACAGGTAATGTCCACATTCTACATAGGAATGTAGAATGTTATGTTACATTGTGACATTTATCAAGGTTTACATTTCAGTGCAACGTTATCAAGTGTTATATCACATTACGACGTTAAGCCATGGTTTGTTATAGTGTTTGGTTGGTATATGTTAAAACAACCAAATATGTGACACATTAATAATGTGATAGTGGACGTTTAATAAGCATTATGTCGCATTGTGACATTTATGACATGTTAACTACTATTATTATTATTTTAATAACATTTAAAATAATATTATTATGTAATTAAACATTGATTATAATTATTATTTACTTACACTTAATTAACTATTATTATTATTATTTTATTAACATATAAAATAATATATTATAAATAATATTATTATGTAATTAAACATTAATTATATTTATTATTTAATTACACTTAAATAACTATTATTATTATCGTTTTATTAACATCTATAATATTATTTTTTAAATAATATTATTTTGTAATTAAACATTAATTATTATTATTACTTAATTACATTTAATTAACTATTATTATTACCATTTTATTACCATGTAAAATAGTATAAACTATTATATTAAATAAGAAAAACATTATTATTACTTGAATTGTTTCCTAATATTAATAAATATCTCCAAACTATATGAGATTTATATCCAAGATTAATAAATTAATATGTCTTATTAATTGTAATATTGCGACAAATTATTTAAATGATATCATGTAATTAATTACTAATCTATATTAAAATAAGTAATTGTAAAAGTATTAATTAATAAAGTATGTTTAACATATAAAATAAATAATATTGGATATAATTAACTTCATGATATATTTTTCATATGTATTATAGGGAAAAACATTGTATTAATAATATTTTACCTATATTATGTTTTATTTAATGTTTTATATTAATTAAATAATGTGGTAATAAATAAATGATTTTATTTATTATAATTAATTAAACAATATTATTTCTATCAATACTTTACATATGTCGAAATACAACATGAAAACCATTGCATACATAGCTAGACCCAATTATGAAAAAAACTTACAATCCAACATTACAATGAATTACATAATCTCACAAAACCCATTAGGGAACAATTTGATAATGCAAGATGACAATTAGACAGCTTTTGTACTATTAGAATCTAATAAAACCAACATATTATTCTTTGATTAAAAATCCTAACGTTGCGATGTGACATTTTCAAGGAAGATTATCATAACCATTTGCCAACCTCGGACACCGTATTTGAATGCTTGCATTCCCCAATGTCTTTGTCACATTATGAAATTAAACAAAGGGTATGTCACATTGTCACAATTTGGCTCATGATTTGATGTTAGATCTTCATATGTTCTGTGGCACAATACATAATATAGATAAAAACATAATAATGAACATATCTTGACTTGGTACATCAATAACATGTTATGGAAAGTTATGGCTAGGTTACATTATGAATTTGTGATGATATACTTTATTACATTTGTTTATAACATGTGAATTAAATACCTTCTTCTTAATTAGCATATTTAATAAAATATAATAATTAAATATTTCTATTTTCATAAAAATAACCTCGTCATTTTATGTTTACTTTAATACAATTATATAGATAAAATACTATATTTTATATTTTATTAGTTTCACATCAATATTTTAACCATAAAATAATATAATATAGTAGTATTATAATCATTATATTAATTAAATATCATGGTAATAAATAAAATAAATTATATTATTTATTAAATTAAATAATTAAATAAACAATATTATTTAGATTAATACTTTGTAGATATGTTTATGGGTTCACCTATTACTAGCAACAACCACATTAAATTAATGAATGTGTCTAACAAAACACATCAGCTAACTGTTGCCACGAGTAAAAACAAAAGCGAAGGCTGAGCACGGTGGACACTATAGCAAATACTGCGCCCCATGCGAAGATCTGTTTGGGGATGACGGGCGGTTTTCTCGAGACGACGCACCAGGCTGCGACCGCCGCCAAGAAGAAGTAAAACAATAACATCTCCCGGATCATGACGGTGCAGAGCGCGAGGGAGACCAAAACGATGCTGTAGTCCATGTACAAGTAAACCAGGTGTCCCTGCACAGGGCTCGTCACCACAGGTGGCGCCATGAGGGCAGATCGGCCTATGCACAAAACTATATATATAGAGAGAATCTGTCACTTTTCTTTGCGTAGAAGTGAAGGCATTAAAACTCAGATTAGGGTTTCTGATATTGTAAATAAAATTGGATAATGAAGTCAAGGTTGTTTGAAGAGAATATTTAAGGTTTCCGATATTGAAAATAAATATTATAAATCTAAGTATAATTTTGAATTTGTATATTATAAACCATGCTTAATATTGGTGGATAAATTCAAATATAAGCACAAAAATATGTATAGAGTGTATATCACTAACCATTGAGTGACAAATTTAAATGTATTTTTGGAGGTTAGTGAATACGTTCATGGATGGGAGATTCAACATGGCGTCTTGACTTATTTGAAAAATACAAAAGTTCTATGAAAGAGATATAAACCATTAAATATTGCTTGGAGTCCAATATATAACAAGAGTTTAATGCTTTGTGGCTTGCTACTTAATATTAGCCCTTGCCCTCCGTCGTTGTGTGATGTATCTCTGCTAACCTAGATTCCACACGTCTTTATTGAAATGGGCGCTTACATCGACCAATAGCTTGGCAGAGAGAAAGGTAAGTACCCTCCAAATTCTTAGCTTCAAACATATAGTAAATACCGTTTACGCAGTCAAAAGTTTTGTAGACTTGTAGATTAAATATTCTAAACAGAACTTTTTAAGGTACATAATGTTCACCTTCTACGACCACTTTGGTATTTTCCTTACATTAACTGATTTTCAATTCAATACTTTAAATAGAATATTTGAGAATGGAAAGACAATTCTTAATTATTTTAAATTTAGGTTTATTAAATATTAAAACTGTTAGAATATAATCCGTTAGGGTTATATAATGTAAATAAATAAATAGTAGGAAGCCAAACAGGCTGAGCCGAAGGTGAAACCCAACCGCCATGTGATTTGTATAAATATAGGCATTTGCATTGGAATAGTTAATCAATCGGGAGTTATTACCAACAAGTGGTATCAAAGCTTGGCTACCTGCCTGCCGTAACTCCTACCTGCTGCATTTCAGCCCTGGCATTCTGCCTGCGAGTCTGCTCTTTCAGGCTGCCTGCCCATCGCCAGTCTGCCCTCTGCACTTCCCTCCTGCCAGTGCATTGATTGTATGCGTTATTCTCATTCTCATGAGACTACTGCTGCGTTGAAGACTCTGGAAGTGTAACCCTAATTTTTTCTGTGTTTCAACATCCCATTTTCAATATAGTGTGCCCAGACTTGTGAAGACTGCGCCCTCTTGTAGCATCCTTCCACATTGCCAGAGAGATGATATTTCGAATGTTTCTCTTCCGTGAAGAGACTACTGAGTAAGAGCCTGCATTGGAGACTGTTCTTAATGAACACGTTGAAGACTGAGCCCGTGAATGCTGTGCGTGGAGCTGTCTGCATTCTTTGTGTGAAGACGTTCTTTGTGTGAAGGCGTGGAGCTGTCTACGTTCTTCCTATGAATGGAGGTAACCCTTTTTTGTTGACTGCAAATATTGTGACTGATATATGTTGATGGCACACGGATGAAGAGTTGGAGATATATATTGCATTAATATATAATGCATTGGAGATATATATTACGTTGATATTTTCTGAGTCTTCCCTACAGGAGTGCGTTTCTCCCCTCTCGTATTACTGTGAACAAACCCTAATTTTACCCAACCCAACATGCGACGGTTGAGTGGAATATTACCTATCTTGTATACTCAGTGATATAATACCTATCAGATCCACGACAGGATGAAGTAATATTTATGGGAGTTGAATAAATTTGTTGTTGAAAGAAGAATGATAGTCACGACTATCGTGATGCTGCGTGGAGAAGAGATGGTATTGCTGACTGATGCTTGCTATGTTGAAATATTGTTAAATCGCGTGGAGATGTATAAGCCTGCGTGGAGAAGAGACAGCTGAAGATTAGAGACTGGTGATTGATATATATTGATATATATTGCTGTGACCTATGATTTCCTGAGATGAAGCATGGTGGACCCATTCACTCTGATATTTTGTGAGCTGCGACCTGTTAAAAGAATTTGAAGTGACCTGTTACACCAGCATGGAGCTGTGACCTGCGTGGAGCTGTGAGCTGTGACCTGTGTGGAGCTGTGGAGCTGTGAGCTGCGACCTGTTACACCCACTCGTAGCCCATTGAGCATGTTGTATGAATATTATATGTGACCATCGAAGACCAGCGTGGAGCTGCGTAAACCCTAATTCCATGTTGTGACTGATATATATCTGCGCACTATTGGAGACTGGGCACAAACCGATATGTTTCAAATTTTATAGCTGGAAACGTGTTTTGAACTTGCACATGATTACCATTTAGCATATCATGTCTCTCTATGTATTGTAGAGCAATAATGTTTCTGTCCTAAGTTTTTGGCCTTTGATAGCTTAAAAGTTGGATGCTGATTTTGCTTTGTAAAATCCGGCAATGCATCTGCAATAAATTTTCAAATCTGATTGATATTAAGAAGAAAAAGAAGACTGCGCACTATTGTTGACAGTATCAATTCAAGCTTTTTTCAGCAGAGTGAAGACCGCGTGTGTTGAAGTTTACTCTCATATTTTGTAAAATGATATATATATATATGTATCCATATATTATATTGGTATGGGATACTCATTTTTTGGAAAAATCTGGATCCCGATACACTGGTTGAGGTACATGTTGCTGGTGTTTTGCGCTGTGTAAACCTAGACTGCTGAAACCTATTGAAGACTGCGTTGTATGTTGAAGACTGAGTTGTATGCTGCTGAAGACTGCGTTGAAGACTGTGTCTTATGCTGAAGAATATCATCTATTTCTAGTGACTGATATATATTTTGATATATTTTGTATTGACTGTATTGTAAAAAAAGTGCAGAGACTCAGACCTGCATTGTGTAGAATAGTGCAAAGAATTTATATATTGAAATTAAATATAGAGTGGCTGCAAGATTGTTTTGATAGGACTGTAGAATTATTTGCAGAATCATATTGTAATCTGTAAAGGAGCAGGAATCTAAACCTGCATCCCATATATTTTTCTAAGCATTCTGTAAGTTATAGTTTCCAGATTAGAGATGCACTCTTTGGCATCTAGTATTGGTGCTGCCCTAGCCGGCAAAGACCAATCCAAAGACCCTTCCAAGGGAGAATGCAGCAAGAGAGGACGAGGAAGAAGAAACTTCAAAGGCAGAGGGGGCAGAAACAACTCCAGAAAAAGATCAAAGTGCAAGCATTGTGGAAAGACTGGGAACACATCAGATCAGTGTTGGGCTTCATGGGACTCCATCAAAGACAAGCATAACCAGAAGAAAGATGACCAAGATGCTAGTAAATTTTCTGATTCTTGTATTGTTGCACATTGTAATCTTGGATTTAATGAAATGACTTCTCTTTCATCTTACAAAGATTGTTGGTTGCTTGATATTGGTGCAAGATCACACATGACATTTAGAAAAGACTGTTTAGAAGAACTGAATGAAACAATAGATGGCATAGTTTACTTTGCAGATAAGTCAAGTATTAAACCAAATGGAATGGGCACCATTTGACTGAAGATGCCTGGATTCCTTGATTTATTGTTGAAGAATGTTCTCTATCTTCCAGAGTTGCAGAGAAGCCTTCTGTCCTTAGTGGAGATTCGACAGCAAGGCCATTCCATCCACATGTTTGATGGAATCGTTGAAATAAGAAAGTCCTCTGACAACCAAGTCATCATGATTGGATACGAAGATGGAAAGCTGCTGAAGCTCAAGGGTTCATCCGCAAGATTTCAGAACTATGCCTACCTCTCTCAACATGAAGAAGGTAATATGTCATCTAGCTCATTGTGGCATGCAAGATTTGGTCATCTAAATTATAACAGTCTTCGTTTGTTGAGAAAGAATGGTGTATTTGGCTTGCCCACCATTCCTAAAGAGAAGAATAAATGTGATGCATGTATTTTAGGGAAACATAGTAAGCTGCCATTCCATGAATATAATTTCAGAGCAAGTAGGAAATTAGAGTTAGTACATTCTGATTTGTGTGGCCTAATGCCAACTCCTTCAGCAAATGGGAACAAGTATTTTATGAAATTTGTTGATGAATACTCAAGAATGTGCTGGACTTACTGTTTAAAGACAAAATCAGAAGCATTTCAAACATTCAAAGACTTTCATGCATTGATTGAAAAACAAGCACAATCAAAAATTGGTACACTTCATACTGATAATGGAAAAGAATACACTTCAAATTCTTTTGAACATTATCTTCGCCAACATGGAATTGCACATCAGACTACTGTTCCCT
>LPNX010212261.1:650566-677109 GCA_001517045.1 Pseudotsuga menziesii | reverse complement strand
CATGTCTCAGCCAGAAAGCTTTGTTGTGAAAGGAAAAGAACAAAAGGTATGCAAGCTTGTCAAATCCTTGTATGGCCTAAAACAAGCACCTCGCACATGGTATAAAAAGTTAACCGAGCATCTTTTGAAGTTAAATTTCAAACATTTTGATCTTGATGATGCAACACTGTTTATAAAGAAAGTTGGAAGATCTGTTGTGTATCTTGTGGTGTACGTAGATGATCTTTTGATGACAGGGAACAATGAGAGCTATATAGCATCCATAAAGAAATATTTGAAAAAGATTTTTGAAATGACAGATATGGGACATCTCCACTATTACATAGGAATTGAAGTCACTCAACATCCTAAGTATATTTTCCTATCTCAGAAAAAATATGTTGGAGAACTACTAAACAAATTTTGCATGACAGAATGCAACCCTATATCTACTCCAATGGAACAGAAAATGAAGCTCACATCAAGTGAAGGAAAATAATTTGAGGATGCGACCAAGTATCGACAACTGGTAGGAAGTCTTCTCTACCTTACAACAACTACACCAGATATTTCTTATGTTGTTGGAATACTTTCAAGGTTCATGCATAAACCTTGTGAAGGACACTGGTTAGCTGCAAAAAGAGTTCTAAGATACTTGAAGGGGACTCAAGACGTTGGACTCAAGTACTCTAAAGTGGATGAATTCAAACTTATTGGGTACTCAGACTCAGATTTTGATGGCGATAAGGAGACAGGAGTATCAACTTCTGGATACACTATGAGTTTTGGATCAGCAGTTGTCTCATGGAGATCACGCAAAGAATCAGTTCTGGTATATTCAACAACAGAAGCAGAATATGTGGCTACAACTGAAGCAACGAAAGAAATAGTATGGCTCAGGAAGATACTTGAAGATTTGCAAGAAAAACAAGAGAACTCCACTCCATTACTGGTCGACAATACTTCTGCAATCAAGCTGGCTAAGAATCCTAGATTCCATGATCGAACCAAACACATCAACACAAAGTATCATTTGATTCGACATCATGTATAAGCCAAGACAATCCATCTTCGACATTGTTCCACAAATGATCAAGTTGCAGACATCTTCACCAAAGCGCTTGGACGAGAAAAGTTTGAAAGGTTCAGAAACATGCTCGGACTTACGAACACCCCTCCAGATTAAGAGGGGGATTGTTAGAATATAATCTGTTAGGGTTATATAATGTAAATAAATAAATAGTAGGAAGCCAAACAGGCTGAGCGGAAGGTGAAACCCAACCGCCATGTGATTTGTATAAATATAGGCATTTGCATTGGAATAATTAATCAATCGGGAGTTATTACCAACAAAAAAGTTTTAAAAATAATTTAGAAGACTGATTTTATTTGTTATTCAATATTGGAAGATTGTTATGTCGCTGCATGGTGGTGACATATATGAATGAGTTACTTACATTGGAAAAAAAATTATAAAGTTTTATAATGTTATAAAATTTTAATATTTAATATATTTTAAAAAAATTATTTATTTGAATTTTGATTGTTCTAATTTATGCTTATGTAATTCTCGAAATTTGGTCTGAGGGGTTGGTAGCGGAGCCAATGTCATAGTCTTAGTTATGGAGAATCCCATGTGATTGAATATGTATGGTCTTTAAAATAAGTCATTGGAAATAAAAGAGAATAGGCCTACTAACAACTCATCTCATTTCGGACATGGTTACTTAGTAGTCATTGCATATTAAATTGACATTGAGTTGCATCATGTCTTGTCAAGCCACACTAACCCCTAGCGTATAGCATACTATTCATTACTATGCTTTGTTGAGTACCATCACATTATTGTACCTGCCAAAGTGTACAATTGGGCAAACAATACATAACATGCAGTGGAGCATTTAATGTGACGGCGGTCGCACTGTCCGTCGTCGGATCGCTCTTTGGAATGGATCCGACGGCGGACAGTGCGACCACCATCGCATTAATTGCTCCACTGCATGTTATGTATTGCTCGCCGTACAATTGTATTCAAAATCAGTTGACTATATATTACTTTGTCCTTTGGCCATAAATTTTTAACCTTCATTTATTCTTTATTCTTTGACATTGTATATGATTTCTTTTTATTTTCTTTAATTTCTTAAAATTAATTTAAACATCATTTTATTGGTTCTCAAGTTGAAGCGTTATTGTTGGGTGATTGACTATATGTTACTTTGTCTTTGACCGTAAATTTTTAACCTTCATCTATTATTTATTCTTTGACATTGTATATGATTTTATTTATTTATTTTTTAATTTCTTAAAATTAATTTAAACGTCATTCTATTGGTTCCCAAGTTGAAGCGTTATTCTTGGGTGATTTAAGTTCCACACGCAAGATTTCTTATGCTTTTCATGAAATTTTCCTAAGTTTTTGTTCTCATTTAAAAGAGAGTGCAGCAGCATTTACCAAATGAATTTAATGCAAATACCCTAGTCTCTTCCTCCAATGCACCACCTTCCTCTAATGCACCGCCCTCTTTGCCTTCACTGCACTGCCCTTCATAGTCTCCAATGCATAGCCTTTGTCTTCATAACCTGTCTTCATAGATCCATGAAATGCTTAACAAATTCTCTCCATGTCTAGTCTGGATCCAGAGTGACCAATGAATGATAAAGAATGGACTAAGTTGTGCTACTTCAACTATAATTGGGTTGTAGTTGAATCAACTACAAGCTCCATGGAACGACTAGCTCTCAGGGCTCTCAGTCATCAGGTGTTGCGTTGTCTGCCCATAATTATTCATGCATTTTGCAGAATATGTTCACCTCCACTTATTCTAAACCTATTCTAAATTATATCAGGTATGTCTAGTATAAATTTTGACAAACCTGCAACCTACAACCTACATGAATTTAGGAATGGTCCATACATTTGTCTATCTCATCCTTATACAACTTGTAATCTTCTTGAAAATCTGCAACAAAGTAGTCACTCTTAACATAAACCTTAACACTGAACAAAAACATATCCAATCAATAAATGAGCATTATTATCAACCCCAATTTTTTATTTTGCAATTAGTATACGGACTGAAAGAAGAATGGGTTTAGACAACGATGTGGCGAAGAAGAGGGGTATGTGGATCGACGCCTGCCCACGGTCGAAACCAATGTCGATTGATCCAATCTGTTTTGAATTTGATCCCTTCGATCACAAAAATTTAATACCGGGTGACCAGGAGGGGCTATAATCCTAGATTTCTGGAAACCAGATATCTTCAAACACAAAATTGCATACACCATCTAGCCCACTAATTTCAATATACTTGCTAATTTGTATATGTTCTAGTTTAGGTACAACCATATGAGCATACATGTTGAGGGAGTCGACAGTGCTGAAAGGAACTGGGTTCAAGCAGGAACAGGAGCTTGAGAATGTAGGACACACAAGTAGGGGAGGCAACAAAAGTGTGAATATAGAACTGGAAAGGGTAGTACTGGTCTCTATCTACTTCAATTGCGACACCTATATTATTTTGTACAAGCAAAGATAAGGTAAGGATCTATTGTACCTACCTGTCACCGTAAAAAGAGGATGATCACTGGTAAATATATGTTTTCCCATTGCTCGCATGGGAATTTCCAGCCAAACTGAACTTGACCCCTGACTCCAGTCCTACCAAACTCTCCAAATTGTGAGTTACAAGCTCAACATTTTCAGGTGGACCATCACTTTTTAGTAATCCAAACATTCCTAAATGGATTTCAATACCATCAGTCTCCTTTTGTTTACTTTCTTCATCTACTTCCTTCTCGACAATGACTTTCATGAAATTAACCTGAGCAGCTACAACCAAAGCAATATCCTGTTTCTCTGTTAATTGTATGCCCTCTTTATGAACAATTTGGTTAGATACAGGTTATGTTTCATTGGATGAAAGCCAGTTTGCTTGACAGAATCCTTATCTTTGAACCAATTTTTATCAGGTTGAAGTCTCCTAGGGCTTGACCCATGTCTAGTAGCCAAAATTTTGACAAATTTATAGTGTACCTCTCATAAAAACAAGGAAGGTAAAAGTTTGATGTCTATAATATTAACCTTAGCATTCTTAAAGCTTACTTATAACTGCAACTCGTCGCGCACGAACACATCCATTCTAACCTGTCCAGTTCACATGTTTTCAAGAACTTGTAAGGTAAAACCGGTAACATCAAACGGATAGTGCACAATAAACATCACTTCATTCCTTCTTGGGCACGAGGTATCAACTAGTCATGTTGAAGCCTAACACGACCACATCCTGGGCACCGTAGATCTAGAACGGGTAACGCACAATCACCACCACCTTCCAGACAACATGGGGAATCGATAACTGTTGGTCATGTAGAAAAACTAGAATACCAGTATGAGGGATCTACAACTGGTCACATAAAGATCCATCCTAGTCACATAAAACTTGCTAATTCTGGACTAAATGTTCTATTAAAATTGGGTTGTGAAGATTTCTGGATGATAGGGGTTAGGCAGTGGCGAATACCATTGTAGGATTGATTAACCAGATCAGGTCTCAACGAAGCTGTAAAAACTACTGATGTATTTCTCACACTATTTAATAATTGATACATTGCTTTGCAATGTGTGTTAATTGCAAATGCCTCTCCTTATCAAGGTGGAAGAAAACATGGGTGGCGGTTGTGGAGACTTCACTTGGCAAGATTTCGAATGCCTCGAAGAAAACATGGGCCATAGTTGTGGACAACACTTTGCAATATTTTGAATCCCTTTGTTGTTGGTGCTAGGAAGCACTTGGCAAGCTATTTATGACAACTCGCACCAACAGGCATGGGCAAGCAACATGCAAATGGTTGAATCTGTTAAAACCACTAATCATAATTTTGTTTATATTTCCTAACAATCTGTCAGTTAAATAGATAATTATGGTATTGTAACTATATATGTACCTCTATGTACATTGCTAATGAATTGAATCGAGTATGCCTTTTCTGCCCATGTTTCTATTCATGGTTTCCTAATTCCTTCTTGGCTTCAATTATGTTTCTACATTCATTATGCATCTAACAGTGGTATCAGAGCATGAATGATCCAAAAGGCTATGATGATGTTTCTTGATCGAAGATAAAGATGAAGATGTTGCCGCGTCTTGATGGATAAAGATGATTATCAAATTGTGGATGGGAAAGAAAGACCGCAAAGATTGTTCTAGCTGACGGTAAAGAGTGGGGCCTTGAGACTGCTAGTAAAATATAGAATTTCACCATTTGTTGCTGCGTGAAAAGAAACTCTAATCCATTTTATAAAAAAATTTGAAGATCAAAAGTAGAGTTGCTAGTAAATGTCTGTTATTAATATTTGCAAATGGGTTTATTGCTATGAATTCAATGGGTAGAAAAATTTATTTCAAATATTATTGGATTCATCCTTATGAGAAAGGAATTGAATATATGAAAAGAGGTTTTTTGTTTACATTTATGGATTTTATTATAGGAAAGAAGAGCTTTGTTCTCACGGTGAATGAGAGGGGATAAATTTTGAAGAAAGAATAATTTTTATATCATAAGTAAAGTGAACCCGTGAGGAATCCAATAGTTGTGAAAATGAGTAAGATTTTGGTGAAGCCCAGTGGTTTCTTTAAAAATATTTATTTTCTTAATTTTTAAAGAAAAGAAAAACAATCTATGTTCATGGTGAAAGAAAATTGGACAAAAAGGAAAAATCGATCGTCCATTAAAAGGTATAACGATTTCATTTGGCACTCGTAAATAGGCGGTGAACATAATTCATATAAAAAAAGGGATAGTTATGAAATGTGATTTTAAGTTATGACATAGACGTTATATACACAAGGAGTGTTTAAACTATTTTTTATTAAAAAAAAGATAGCATTGTAAGCTTGAAAAAAACAAAGAGTCGAAATCAATGTCTACATATGCCTCTTCCACAATGAAGCATCAAGATTTGGTGGTCACCACAATCAGTTCTAAATGCATTCCGGTATATTCACGTGACAGAAGGTTTGCTGGTAACAGAAATGGTTTCTCTCTCTTGTGTGAGCATCCATGATAGAGTGTCTCGCATTGACATCGGCATTTGCAGCATTATTATAGACATATTGAAGATATTGTTGAACACATATTGAAGATATTGCAGCCAGATTGAAGATTGCAGCCATTGACATTTTGAAATTATAACAAAAAACAGTCAAACACATTTTTTGAAGTTGTGAATATTCAAATTTTTATCCTTGCATCCTGTGTTTGTGCAAGTATTTTTGTGAGAATCAAATATTGTTGAATTAAAAAAAATAAAAATTGTAATTGGGTGCATTTTTTGTTGAACCCAACACCCATGAAGAACCAAGTAACATTTTGAACTTGTTTATGCTTAGACCTAAAGTTAATGAGATAATAGATTGTTTCTGGTCAGGGGATGAAAGAAAGTTAGAAACAAGAAAATTTAAATAGAGAAGTGTTGAGTTATAAGAAACCCTCAACTTCTAAATGGCCAGAATTGAAGAACTCTTCCATCTACTACAGTCATTGCTCAACGAGACTCCAGGATCTACAATTTCTGTGAACAAGAAAATATTTAACACAGTTATTACATGTTTGCAAAACATGCATAGAAAAATCGACATGGTCAAAACACAAAACAAGTTATTATCTGATGAACTGAGTCTTCTCCGAGAGCAACATGTTGATCATGAAAAAGAGGACAACAAGCATTTTTCAAGTATGAAAGAAATCAGTGAATTCAATGGAAAATTGTTTCTTGCAGACATTAGGATAAGAAATGAAAATCCTAATATGAATGAAAACATTCTGAAAACTGAAGATAAAAGCATTGCAAAGACAAAGGAATGTGGAGTTGCCACCAAGTTTGTAAGGCCATGGGAAGAATTGTTGTTCAAAAGAAATAAATATGGTTTAGGATATGAAAACTATGATAATCTTTTCCATATTCCAAATTATAGAAAAGCAATTAGCTTTGTGAGTGGAGGATTTCTGGTTGATGCCAATCAAAAGGAAGAATTTGCAGACAGTAATTAGGTACATAATGATATTGCAGTTGATAACTTGAACAAAGGATCTTTTAAGTGCCACCATTGTCATAGAGTTGGGCATGTTGAGTCTTATTGTTTTGATCTTCACCCCTTTTATACCCAAATCCTGTCACCACCATGTGATAAGACCCTTGACTTACATATTTTCCCTTAATCCCAGCACTTGGAGTGGAAACCCATGTTGTTTGTCCATCTTACATAAAAATACTCAGCACCGCTTATTCCCTGTTAACCATGAGCAGTACCTTGCTCGCACCATTTGTATCTTGTTTTCCATAAGAAGTGCCACCACCTATGGGGTTTTTCCCATAAGCGTTTCAAACCTAAATCGCTGATTCATAAGAGGAAAAAAGTAGTACCCTAGGTAAAATGGGAAAAAGAGAAGTTTCTCGAGGCTTCTAGATCATGAGCCTCGGTCCTCTCTTATCCCTAACATTATGGGTTGGTTGAGCTCGAGATCCCCCATCATTATGATCTTAGAGGCCACCTCATCCATAGATCTTTCAACCATTCCTATCCATTGAGCCTTATAAATACAAGCTCATGTCCATGGTTGAGGGGGAGAACTATAGGGGTATTGTTATGCTGTTGGATTGACCACTTGGCCCAAGCCATTTGAGAGCATAGAGAGAAAAGTTGCTTATGGGGATGAAGTGTTGGTTTCATGGAGATGCACATTGACACTAAGGCTTAATTGATTGTAAACTTCTCCATTCATCTTAATGCAAAGCTGATTTCCGTCCCACATTACTATTGTTTCAATTTTTCATGTAAATGTTGCTGGATTCCTTAGTCACTAACATGGATAAGTAGATGATGTTCTGGTATCTTTTATGTGTTTGCATGTTTGATCTAGTTGCAAGTACATAGGTTTACTATCGAAGCAACATTCCAGGTTTCTACGACATCTAGGGAGGGTCTTCATCCTTTGTCATTCACTCATTTTTTCTGGATCTGAACCATTCAGACCAGAGGAACAGCTTCTGTCCGCAGAAGGTGAAATATTCCTGCTTACAAATTTGGAGACTCTATTGGGGAATAGAATATATAAATCAATTGATCTGATCTTCCTTAGTTCTTCAAATCTTGTCCGAATCCAAGCTCCATCTCCAATTCTCTCTAGTCATATCTACTATATGACTCAGTGAATTTTGGTTTGAAACTTCTAGATCTATCTAGATCTGAATTATTTCAACCTTTTATGCTCTTTTTTATTCTTAATCTATCAGTTTTTACCTTGATCTGATCTTTTTCTGACTTGATCTATTGTTCTCAGGGATGATTTTAAGGAACCATACTTATTTAAAAGTGTATAAATGTTGGCGAATATTATCAATTTTTAAAATGCCAACTATAAAATGATTGGCGATATTTTTCAAAAAATATTTTAATTTCCAAGGGTTTTATATCCTTTATATAATAATTTGGTGACTTTTAGGGTGAAAAAATTTTACCCCATCAAAATTGGGCGAAATAGGGCTTCAAAAAATGCAAAATGGTGAATCATTTTTGGGAAAAAGACATCAAAAAATAGCCCACTGGGCTAAAATTTGCCCATAAAATTATCCCTAGTCGTTCTCCTTTGTGTTTTGGATTTATACAGGGAACCGCTCTTATGCAATTGGCGAGAAGCAGTGCCACTGCCTAAACCTAGTTAGCAGCATGCGGTGCCACCGCTTGAGTCCTGTTGGCGAGAAGCGGTGCTGGTCCAGAACCGCTCTATCAAGACCCCTGCAGTGCAATGCCAGGTAGGCCTTATTCCAAGACCACTTTTTCTCATTTTTTGCAAAAAAAAATTGAGTTGATTTTCTTTCAGCCCTGCACTGTCAGGCTTGTGTGTTAAAATCTGATGCTTGTGGTTTGAAATTTTATCATTAAAGATTAGTTTGATTGGAAAATTCAAAATCTAGATTAGGCTTATTGATTGTTCATTAACTTATGTGCTTGTTGGTTGTGATTGTGAAAGGACTTCTCGTTTTTTGAAAAGCGCAGGGTGTTAGTAAGATCTCTTTTCATTTCTATTATATAGACTGAAAGAAAAACATTTGATTAGCATCTTAGTTTCATTTTTTGCTTTCATAGAGAACTTTCTTTTCCTCTCTTTTAAAAAAGAAATTTTTTGACTTAGATTAGGTTATCATCATTGAACATTAGACATTGGATCTCTGATTGGCCTTACAAGCTTTCAGGCTCTTTATGTTATTTTGTCTCTTATGCATTTAGTACTATTTCATCAAAATAAAAATATGGTAGTTTTAAGTTATATTTATCTATGTTTTAAGAAAAACTGAAAAATATAGTGCATATGCATGTAGTGTGCTTCTTTTTCTTCTTTTAGGAAAAGAGACTCTTCCCTTTCTTATTGCTTTCTGAAAAGAGAAATCAGTTTGGAAAGTGCCACTTGTCTTTGAATTTGTGTTCAAGATTTTTGTTTGGAAATGTTTTTGGTTTTGAAACAAAAGAAAATATTCTCTTTCCCTCCCGTAGGTAGGCATACCGAACGGTGTGAAATATTTGCATACACATATTGCATGGTTTTGCATTTTCTATCAAAACACCATGCATTCACCTAACCGTCCACTTTAAAATTAACAGTAGTTATAGGTTAAAATTTACATAAAAATTGGAGTGATAGGTTAGAGACGTGTTTGGGCGTCGTTAAGCGTAGGAGCTGTCGTTATTTTTTTGCATTACATCTCGGGACTCGCACGGTCCTTCCAAGTACCATCGGTATATCGAACGGCCTTTCACGTACCCCTGAGGTATATAGAAAGGTACTTCACATACTCGATTGCATATCAGAACGCCCTTTGTGTACGGTTATGCTCCCATGTACCTTGAGTATATCGGGAGACCCCACTAGGATACCTTATCCATCTGAGAAAATCCCTTTGGTCTTGCTTGGAGCCATACATCGAAAACAACATTCAGGGAGATTACTACGCACGTACCCTAGAGGTATATCACGAGTGGCACCTTCTTGACAATCCTGGTGAGAGACCTGACTATCTGAACTCCTCCTGTCATTTTAAGTTTGCTTGTTTGACCTATAGCTTGAGTAGAAAAAAATTTTGGTGTGTTTTCTAGTTTTTCAAACCCTAGGTTAGATAGGAACTATACAAACTGGCTGAGCTAAGACAGTCCAGAAGAGTATGAGGCTTGCCACCTGATTTTATTCCTGGTTCAGGAGAAAATCCAATGGAAGCTATTGACCAAGGAGCTGTTACCCACCGACCCCCCCCCCAAGTGGGAGATAATGTGGTTACAGGAAGTGGAGGACCATATTCTCCACACTCGCCTCCCTTGGTCCAACAACCTTCTCGGGGAAATACCTCATTCCATTCTCCCATAGAAGGTCATGTTGATGATACTACCTGTCTGGATTATGGTCCCAATGATCCATTTTGGGACACCTCTATAGGATAGGCGATTGCCTCATTTGGCACCTGTTTAAACTCTTCTAAAGAAGTTTCTCTAGATGAAGAAGAATGTAGACAATACCACGTAGCTATTCTCCATGCACAGGAGATTGAAAGGAAAATAGATGACATATTGGGCACACCACCATCATGTTCCGCAACTGTGCCTGTGGGATATTGTTCACTTGCTGTTTCTATGAGACCCATTGAACTGATTATAGATCGCAGAGTAACACCACACAACCTAGGTCAAAATACCAACCCCACCACCTCCTATGTTATGTCTATTCCCAATCCTCCCAGGTCTTCTACACCTGGGGCCCAATCTTCAATTCTCGTTTCGTCATTACCTTCTAGTGCCGGGGGGAAACCCCCGACATGACCTACGTTATCTGGCACCAAAATTGTACCTAGTCAAGGATAGACCTATAATATAGAACAATCTATAGTTTATGTCCCTCCCACCCATACTAATGTGGTTAATCCCCCATCCAGTTCAGGTCAGCCCTTGGGGGCACAACCTGTAACCATTCAATCTTCTAGAGGATATGGTTATCAAATACCTGTAGGAAATATTAATTACCCATCCAATCCTACAGGAATACCTTATGATGAAATTCCATACCCTAGTAATACTTTTATGCCATGGGGGTAGCCTAACTAGTATTACATGCTATCTATGGGGGGGATACCCATACATACTGTGGGAGGTGACAGAGGACCCCCTCATGGAGGTCCTCCCCCTAGGGGGCCTAATGGTCCTGGAGGGCCTAGTGGATTTCCTCCTTATGGTCCTAATGGTCCTGGTGGTTTTGGGGGGCATGGTGGCTTTCCCTATAATGGCCTTGGAGGGTCTGGTAGCCCTCCTCCTAGTGGTTCCAAAGGTGCTATAGGTTTACCTCCTTGTGGTCCTAGAGGCTTTGGTGGTCCGCCTCCTGGTGGTCCCAATGGTCCTAGTGGTCTCGGAGGCCCTAGTGGTCCTCCTCTCAGAGTTCCTAGTGGTCCTAACGTTCTTGATCCCAAAAATCAACCCCCCGTGGGCTGATTTTCCATTAGTTCTTCATCACAACAACCTCTCTATCAATCCACTTACAGTCCTATTGGTAATTATATGCCATATCAATATTACCAGTATGTGCAACCTAACCATCAGTTACCTTTCATAGCAACTTTAGACTTTCCTAACTTGTCCAAGTTGATTAATGACCCCATTTGACACAATCCCTTGTGGCCTCTCATCTCGGTAAAGTTACCATCAGACATTCCAAAGTTCGATGGGAAGTAGGGAGATGATCCAAAAAACCATGTCCTGACATTCCATTTGTGGTGTTCTTCAAACTCCCTCATGGATGATTCAGTTCGGTTATGACTTTTACAGCGAACTTTGACCGGTACAACCGCGAAGTGGTACATTGACTTCCACAACATTCGTTTGTGGATTTTGGCTCCTTGGAAATCGTGTTTCTTACACACTTTCAGATCCCTATCCATTATGAAATGGGTATCGATCTCTTAACTTTTCTACAACATAAAACCTCCACCCACATATCCGATCATATCCATGAATGGAGAAGGCAGAGAAGGCTTATTAAGGCCCCTATTTCAGATCAGTTATTAGCTGATTGGTTCAGCAAAAATATGTTGCCTCCAATTTCCTAAGATGTGGCTATGGGCAGTACTATTACTGAAGAGCAGGCTATTATTTGAGCCCAGTATCTAGACTTGGTCTATTCCCAGTCTAGAACTCTTTATGACTTGATTCCTCAAGCTCCTCTCCCAAGCACTGACCCTGCAAAGCCACCAGTAGAAGTACCTATTGATGGGATTGTTGGTTCAATCCAGTCCCCATCAACAGCAAAACTTGCCAAGCAACCCAAGACTGCCACCCCTACTCCTTCGACTCCTAAGGTTTCTGTCGAGGTCAATTCTATTTAGAGTACTCAAACCTCGGGCAACAATAAAAAGAGCAGTAAAAGTAAGAATAAAAAACCTGGAAACCAACAGGAGAATCCAAGACCAATCGACAATGATAACGATAAATGGAAAAGAAAGGAAAAATATCCATGTCTGCTATGCGAAGGTGACCATTTCACAAAAGAGTGTCCCCGTCGGGACGAAATCTCCCAATTTCTGAAATCAAATCCTACACCCACAGTACTCATGGATCCTTTTCCCTCTCAACAACAGCTGATAGACCACATGTCTAATCAGGGTAACTCTAGTTCATCAGATGAAATTCATACGATGTCCTCAGATACCATTAACCTGCAAACTCAAAGTCAGAATTATGACAAACCCACAGACAAGAAAGAAAGTCATTCTTATTTAGGGAAAGCTCCCTCTACTAGTTCTCTGGAATCCTCGTTTGTTGTCCCTCTATCCACCGAGAATCCTACTCTCGACATGATTTTGCGTCCACCCAAGAGTACTCTTCGGAAGTTTGTATTTAACCTTAATTCCTGATCTGCTCAATTTTATAATGTAGTTGAAGATCTCGCTCAAGCACCTTGTACAATGTCTACCTTAGAAGTACTCCAAAGTTTTCCTACACAATGCAAAAACGTGTTAACGGAATTAGGAGCTTTAGACCCGTATAATACTGATTTGATTCATTTCAATATTGAGAATTATAAGTCTAGGCTACCTCATAAACTTGATTTTTAGATCATTACGAAAGTAGTTGGAAAGAAGGTTTTTATAACGGTTCTGGATGAAGGAGCTTCGACCTTGATTTTGTCTCTGTCTTGTTGGAAAGCTCTTGGCTCTCCCAAGATTGTAACATCACCTATGACTCTGAAGGCCTTTGTTGGACGAGATTTCCAGCCCCATGGTCTCATATCAACCCTTGCAGTCCAGCTTGGGGGCAAAACCATTTCTATTCAAGTAGAAGTTGTAGATGCCCCGTCAGATTACAACCTCCTTCTAGGAAGAAATTGGTTCTATGCCATGACTGCTGTTGCTTTAACAATATTTCTAACAATCCAATTTTCGCATCAAGGGAGAATTGTTACCATTGACCAGCTTGATTTTTATAAGTCGTATGTTACTACCTATATGGCTAATAACATCCCCATGTTAGGCGAGTCCCCTCCTCCTTACCAGTCGATTGGGGTTGGCATGTTGAAGGATTCGTCCCTTATGGGGATTTTTCCATCCACTCCTCCTAACATGGATACCGTGACAGTCCATATGATCACCTTATTTGATTGTGAGCCTAAGGGAAAACAATTTTTTGAGTCCACCTCATTGAGTTCACATGAAGTAATGTATGACACCATTCAAACCCTTTTCGATGATCACACTGATGACATTCATCTAGTGGCTTCAGATCCTTACCATTTTCCTTACTGGTTAGAACCATCTTTTCTTGTTCTAGATTATCTCTCGAAGAATTTTCCTTCTGACAAGTCTATTATGGAGATCATGAGTACGGATGAGTCCATTGGGAGGATCACCATCATAGATCCATGTTCCTCCCCAATACTAGTTTGGTTAACCATGATTATGCATCCCTGTTTCCTACTGATATTATCAATATACCCCAAAGTCCCATATTGTTGCAAGACATAGATTCTGAAGGAAACCTTTGCAACATTACTCAGACGAATCCAATTGACATGTCAGCCAAGCCTGGTACCATCGAGCATGTTCATGTTGGGCAGAACTGCTCGGCAAATGAATCTGAAGCATATAAGGCACTTTTCAAAGAATTCTGTGACATTTTTTCCTAATCCTATGAAGAAATGCTGGGGATTGACCCATCCATTGTGGTCTACGAGATCAAAACCTATCCCACGGCTAAACCTATCAGGCAAAAAGTAAGGCAAGTCCATCCACGAAAGTTTGTAGCTATTAAAGTTGAAATAGAGAAACTCCTCAAAGCTGGGTTTATTTATCCCATACCATTGACGGAATGGGTATCGAACCTTGTCCCTGTCAATAAAAAGCAGGGCACCATTAGAGTCTATATCAACTTTAGGGAGTTTAATAAAGCTTGTCCCAAGGACAACTTTCCTTCTCTGCACATCGATCAGATTATCGGCAACTGTGCGGGAAGCGTCATCTTCTCATTTATCAATGGCTTCTCTGGTTATAATCATATTGAGATATTACCCACCGATCAACACAAGATGACATTCATTTTCCCATGGGGAACATTTCCATATAAGAAGTTACCTTTTGGCTTGAAAAATGTTGGAGCCACATTCTAGCATGTGATGTCCTATGCGTTTCACGATATTAAACATATTGTTGAACCGTACCTTGATGACCTCCCTGCTCATTCACAGCCACGGGAGGACCACCTTGGTCATCTTAGAGACATTTTCCTGAGATGTTGTCATTATAATATACGGCTCAATCCACATAATTTTTTTTTTTACATTGAGATGGGACATCTACTAGTTTTTGTGGTCTCCAAAGATGGCATTTGGATAGACCCTTTGAAAATTGCCGCCATTTTAGCTCTACCAACCCCAACTAATCTCCTTGAAATCCAAAGTTTGCAAGGGAAGGAAAACTTTCTCTATCGTTTCATGTGCAATTTCACAGAGAAAATACATGGTTATATGCGTCTCCTCAAAAAGGACACCCCGTTCTTTTGGGATGATCAAGCCCAATGCACCTTTGATAATCTCAAACATGCTTTGACTCATTCACACTTGATACACCCCCTAGATTATTCAAAAGAATTTATCTTGTATCTTCCTGTCTCTGCTACTACCATTGCTATGGTTTTGGTACAAGAAAATCCCAATGGTCAGGATTCTGAAACCCAATATTCATGCGTGGAGAAGTTAGCATTGGCCACGGTCATTGCTATACAAAAATTTTGTCACTACATTTTGCTCCACACAACCACTGTGTTGGTAGACTAGAACCCTATGTATTACATCTTGAATCGTCAGGTGCTTGGGGGCAAGTACTCCTGATGGATAGTCATACTACAAGAGTTTGATCTGGAATATGCCAAAGCCACATCAAAAAAATCCCTAGTCTTTGTTGAGCTCATGTGTGATCTTCCCTATGATTCGACAGAATATTATCCCAATGATTCATTTCCAGATGAATTCATGTTCTTGATTAGCACTAACGATCCATGGTATGGAGACTTGCTTATTTATCTCCAAACACAAGAATTTCAGCTGCATTTATCTAGTGATGATCACCACCGTATCTGTCACCATGCGAAATACTACCTCATCCTGAATGATGCCTTGTATAGATGTAGGATTGATTCTATTCTCCGGCGATGCCTCACCCATGAAGAGGCTGAACATGTGTTAAATGATTTCCACTCTGGAGCATGTGGAAATCATTTATTTGGGATGGCTACAGCCCAAAAAATCCTTCGCGCTGGCTATTTCTGGCCTTTAGTCTTCAAAGACTATCATGAGGCTGTTAAGAAATTTCCACCTTGTTAACATTTTTATCCCAAAAAGCGCACTCATCCTACTCCGTTACACCCCTTCATTATCGTTGGCCCATTTTCCAAATGGGGGATTGACTTTATGCATTGTAAGCCTACCTCAGCCACGGGGCATGGTTACGTCATCGTAGTTGTTGACTATTTTACAAAATGGGCTGAGGCCATGCCTACATATGCGAAAGATGGTAAGACTATCGCTCTCTTCCTGTTCAATAATATCATAGTTAGATTTGGAGTCCTGCAATCCATTGTTACTAATCACAGATCACATTTTTGTAATCAAATGATGGAGCAATTGAGTGCCAAGCTAGGTTTTCACCATGAAAACTCTATGCCATATTATCCACAAGCTAATGGTCTGGTAGAGTCCATTAACAAATTTTTGAAAACTATGCTTCATTGGATGGTTGGAGATCATAAATCCAACTAGCACCACATTCTTTTCTCCACTCTTTGGGGTTATAGGACTTTGGAAAAAATAGCCACTGGTTTCACACCTTTCTATATTGTTTATGGACTCAAAGCTGTCTTACCGATTCAATATTAGATTCCATCTTTTACAACTTGCCGTTGAACTTCTCCCAGACACTTCCGCGGAGGAAGAAAGATTTTTGTACTTGAATAACCTTGACGAGATTCAGAGAGATTCTACATTCGCTAATGAGGCACATAAGAAATGTGTCAAGGCATAGTATGATAAATCAGTCCAACCTCATGCCTTTAACGAGGGTGACCTAGTTTTGACTTATGACCAAATATATGAAAAACTAGGGAAGGGTAAGTTCAAGTCCATGTGGTACGGTCCTTTCGTCATTTTTAAAGTTTTAGAGAAAGGGGACTACGAGCTCATTGACTACGATGGAATCCCTTTAGGGAAACCTCGTAATGGATTGTACCTAAAGAGGTACTATGCCTAGGTCATTCTTGGATAGTATCTTGTATATATGTATATTGCTTGACTTTCAGTGTTCTTTTAGTATTTTCAATATGGTTTTGAGTTTAGTGTACGCATATGTTTATACCATGTTTTGGTCATGTAGAGCAGATGGCTTTCTACGGCTTTGCTGATGGTGCTTTCCACCACACCTTGAATCTCGCCTCAGTTGCTTGGTTCCTCTATTCCCCAGCTAAAGATTTGGTTGGTTTAGGAGAGGTTTGCATTGGTCCCTCTACCAATAACATCACTGAGTATCAAGCAGTCATCGGTCTTTTGACTGAAGCTGCCTCCCAAGATGTTTGCAATATGGTAGTCTTGATGGACTCACAACTCATGGTTTGTCATCTAAACCATGTTTATACCATTAGAAATCCCGTGCTTCTCTGCTTTTTCCGGAGGGTAGGCTTGTTAGAAAGATCATTTGAAACCATCACTTATAGGAATATCCCTAGGGAACATAATGTAGTTGCTGACTCATTAGCTAATTACATCCTAGATTGGCATATTTCCCATTCATGACGTTAAATAAAATATGGTTCATTGTAAATAAACAATTAAAGACACATAAAGCTCATGTAAAATACATTTACCATTTGAGACATATAAACACCATGTAAAAGTTTGTGTGTGTATATATATATATATATATAATGAACAAGTTTACAAAAAATAGGTCCAGAGACCTTATCTGAAGCATGTAGGCTTTTAGGAAAATATCACCATACAAAATTCTGAAGCTATCAGCTTTCAGTAGATATCTCATGCACACAATGTCTAGTGATGCTCATGGTAACACATCACTGCCCAGACTACTCTACGTAGTAGCCTACTAAATCGACCCGATACTCCCATTGTAGGTCTCTGATACCTCAGAGTGAGATCATCAATGGAAGCGTCAGGGATGTGTAAGGTCAAGCTCTCCAGGTTTTCCTCTAACTCCCTAGTGATATCATCACCCTGCAGTACAAAGAGGGCTCCAGCTCGTCTATCCAATGGGGAAGCTCCCCTGGGTCTTGTTGCTCCAACATCTACATGAAAATATCTAGGTCTTGTTACTTAACATAAAAAATATAAAACATAAAAAAAACATAAAAACATTTTATCCATTTTAGGGTTTCTTGCTTCTTACCAATGTCACCCCACTGTTCGCTAAGTGGGAACGATAGGTTAGGGTCTTCGCTGAATTCTGTACCTGCATAAGCATAATCCTCCACCATGAGGATCTGATCTTGGAGCCATATGAATAGTGGGTCACCGAACTTCACTTTCCCCCTGCTCGCTCCAGTACGAGCCATAATCCAGACCCACCTCTGCATATGGGGGTCTGACGCTCTTAGCTTTGTGAAGACTACTTGAGGTCTCATCTGTGGTACACGCTTGAAGAAGAAGTAGGCTAGAATGGAACCAAAGCCAAATTGCTTGAGTTCTCCTTACCAAAACTTAGTTAGCTGATCTTTGAATATCAAAAGCAAGGCTTCCTCCCAGTTGAATACTGTAGGCGTCATGGCCTCTATGGCATATAACATGTGTGCCCTAGAAGCCTGGTGCACACCCCGATTCTCGACCACTCTCTGCATAGTAAATAAGACAGTCCATAGGGGCCTGTCCATCACTGCCCTGATGGATATTTTCTTCCCCGATGTCCTCGTCCCTGGGATACAGTGACGGTTTATCAACTATTGTGTGGCAATATCCCCTCCTCAGAAACCTGTCAGCGAGATGGGGGCACCCCATCTCGAGAGTCCAGTCAAGAAGTTGATGTCTTCTACCTCTACTGTCAGAATATGAGCCCCAACCTCAAAGTGTTTCTACTCCGGATTCCACATCTGAAGTATGTGCTCTAGCAACCGCTCATGTGATACCATGCTAGGGGTCCAGAAGAATTTCAGGAGCCCACAGTCTCGTAATGTGGCTATACAACCCGCATTCCTTTCAGCGAAAGCGTCATCATTTTCATGTTGTCTTTCTTTCCATATCACCATGATTGATCAGCAAATACCTGCCAAAAACAATAATTACACATATTAGAATCAACCTTAATAATTTAAATCCAAAGAAATGATTTATTTTTACTTGTGTTATCATTTTTAAATCTTCATGGCCGGCACCGCCTGTGCGCCATTGAATACAGGCGGTGGCATTGCTTGTGAGCCTTGTTTTAGGCGCGGTTCTAGTGAGGTACTGCATATCTCGCAAGGGATAAGTGCGGTGCCAATTTTCATGGTTTTAGTGCTTGCCATACAATCCCAAAAACCTATAAAAACCCAAAATAAAGACAATGAAAAGGAAGAGTAGGGTTTTAACTGTTACTTGGAAGTGGCGGCACTCGAATTCGACGGTGGAAACTCCTGATATCAGCAACTGAAGATCTGAATAGGAAAGTGCTCCAAATGCTCTCCACTATGGGTAAATAGTAAAATGATTTGATTTTTCACTATTTACATGACTTATATACACATTTTTTGGTTTGACATGCTATAGTTTTGATTTAAAATCGCTTTTTATTCAAAATTTATCAGTCATAATCCCTAGTCGATTACAAGATAGGAGAACCATAGCAGTAAATCTTTGGGAGCCTGTTTATGACTTTTTTCGTACCACCATAAAATAAAAAAAGTCAATGAGCATTTTTTACGACACTTTGGTCACACTCTTTAAACCTAGTATCAAAGGTCTGAGTCCATTTCTAATTCTTTCACTACTACATTTCGATCCAAAATCCGACGGAAAAATCCGACAGCGCGTGGATTTCTCTTTTTAAACATACCAAAAATCACAAGGATACATTTTTTTCTTGTAAATGTGGCCACAAGCGTCGCTTAAGCGACGGCTTTTCTCATAATCGTCGCTTAACCAATGACGCGTTAGTAAGCATCGCTTAAGCGACGGATCGTACGTCGCATATCCGACGCTTATGTTATGGGTTTTTTGTTTTTTTTAACTCCATTAACATCGATTTGATTTTGAAAATCCATTATAACCAATACAAAATGGTTGGTAAATTCACCAATATTCTAAATGAAATATCTAATCGAGAAACCTGTATAATCACATAAAATTGCCTCAATATTAACTTTTCCCAGATACTTTGAGGCTCCATCAAATTTAGTTTAGAGAAAGGGGGATTCATAGTTTGTCATTTCATCTAATTGATTTCAGTTTGAGTGGGGAATAATCTAGATTGAGTCAGATTGAGGATTTGAATTCCCTAGAGTTTAAGTTTGTGTTGATCCTCTATGAATCTCTTAAGGTCTTATTTTTCCCACTTTCTTGAAGTAGTAGTTTCACCTATATTCCTTATGATCATTTCCTCTATTTATAAAATAAAATAACATTGACCCCTTGAAATCTTATCATATTTATCTCTGTCCAAATGTTCCATGTTATCATAACTATGAGAATTGACCATAATTTGGCTCCTAGTTTTGATTTTAATTACATTCAACCCATATATAAAGGAGCATAGCTATGCCAAATGATGACAAGGTATTCCATATCACTCTTCTCTTGACCCATTCCCATATTGTATTGGAAAAAGAGAAGTTAACAAAAACTTGTTATATCTTGAGGATTTGGATCATAAAAAAGACTGTCCAAAGAATATGTTCCACATAATTTTGTTTGTCTATTAGTATTCATTCCTACTGAAGAATCCAAATATTTCCATCTTTAGAACCCAGTGGAATTTATAGACCACTAATGACTAATAGTCATTTATATTCCACAATGATTCCACTCATGGGAATTTCAAATTCATATTTGAAGTGCATATCTTCAAAATACAATATTCAATATGCAACTTTGGCATGTGCTTATATGTATAAATATATGTTCACTTCACATGGCTATAAAAGGCATAATTTATGTTATGGTCTTCTCTAATACACCCAAAATATATTTTCTTGACCCAAACCATCATATGCCATGAATCTCACACATGATATTCATTCGATTCCTCTTTTCCTTGTAGCCATTCACCCTTACAATCTCATGCATATTTTTATTTTCTAAACAATCCCTAAGGAAATCCATCATTTACCAACGATTTCACATGCAAGAAGAGAAACAAATTTTAAAGATTTACTTCTAGGGAATCCCACTAGAAAACTAAAAAAAATATTATCTCTAGGTGATCAAAGCATAGTGCAAGTTTCTAATGTCATCATAGTATCATCCCACCCCATACTTTAAAGCTTATAGAAGTAATCATCTATATTCATAAGAAAGAACTGGTATCTCACCTATGCCATAGACATTCAATTACCATGAGATATTATCATGAAAAATTCAATTAATTTCTTGATTAGGTATCATACAGTAATTATATATATATATATATATATATATATATATAATATGTGATCCATATTATAATGTTTCTCTATGCATGTGGTAGTAACTAGTCTTCATTATGGGCCTACCCTCAAGACCATATATGAGACATCTCTACCTATAAATTTTCCTTATTGAAAAAACTTTCATTCATCCAAAGAATTCATGATTATTCGTGCATTCCATTAAATTTTATCTCTTGCATTTATCTATATCCCTATGTGTTAATTAATTTCGCATAATCACATTTTCAAACTACAAAAATAGAAACACATAGAAATAGAATAGTTCATGAAACATTCCTTCCAATTTATACCCATGGAAAGGGTTCCCGATTCATGGACACACTACCAATAACACATCACATGAAAACATTCACTACTAGATGGTGGCCATAGTTTGTGAGCTCGATGTTTTCATATACATTTCTTTGATTGATGGGCTCTGTAAAATGGGCGAGCTCGATTTTTCCATAGAATTGCAGATTCTCATGGTTGAGAAGGGGATGGCCCCAGATGTTTTTACCTACATCAGTTTGATTCAGGGGCTCTCTGATGCGGGTCTGTTGGACAAGGCTCTGGGGAGTATTGCTCTCATGGAAGTTTTGTTGAGACAACAAGGTTAGTATTTTAATCATCCCGGATTTGGAAATCGAAGAAAATATGGGATCGATGGATTTGGTAATATTCATCATGTGAAAAGAGCCTAAAAAAGTATCTGTATTTTTCCTTGGATTAGTTTTGGTCTTGTGAAGAAGAAGTCATTTTTAAGAATATGGACTCAAATTCCATGGCAAATCGTGGTGGTAACAACAGCAGTAGCAACCATGATCATTGCTGGCCCTCTAAGATGTAGGATTGGCATTTAAAGAGTCCTTGGGACTAGGAAGGTTGCATAGGGCTTTACAGTACGGCCGGGGATAGGTATGAGAGATTACTCATGGCTGAACAGGTTTGTTCAGAAGAGGGTTATAATATTGGGAAGGAGTTATTCTGTGGGATGAACATGGTTCATGAGTCCTCGCCCCTGTCTGAGCTTCTCATGGTTGCTGGTAATTTTACTGAAGTCATCAACGACTGGAGTTTTTCAGGCAATCATAAGGCATAGTTTCCTCTGGATGTCAAGATTCATCGGAATCCTTTGGCTGAGGGTTCTGTGAAAAGCCAAGGAATTGGATTATTGAAGGGTTGGCTTGTAGAATGGGTTGCAAATGGTGGTAATTTTCTTGGGGGTTCCGAGTATAGCCATTCTGTCAGAGAAATATGGTGGTAGTTGGCTTGGGTGGGACTCGGGAGGAATGGAAATTTTCATAGTTCTAACACGGGTCCCATGAGAGATAACATTAATGTCATCAAGGATGTTCAAAGGGATTCCTTAACGTGCCTTAAGCTAGGAAAGCGACAGCATTTTGGAGACGCTGCGAATCCGGCTCAGGTAATTAATCCAGTCTCTAGTAATAGCATTGGCGATTGCGTTTATAAGAAGCCAAGGGATTTTCCGGCTTTGACCACGCAACCTTCCCGTTTTCAAGTGGAAGTATGCAACGTAGTGTTGGCAAATGCAAAAGAATATCACAAGAGACATAAAGTCTGTGAAATGCATTCATAGGTTCTAAATAGTGGTATGGGTCCCTGTGCATCATAGGCTCTAAATAGGTCTGTTTCTTACATGTTCAGAGTCAATATTTTGCATCTGATCCATTTTTCATTATTTTGATGTTGGACTTTGCTTAGAAATTTACAGGCAGTATTATTGTTCTTGCGCACTTCTGTAAATAATGTTGCTTTATGCTATCTTACAATTGGTGTCCTTGTGAGTCCTGGACCATCTAAATCCATACATTTCCACGAGGAGTTGTAGGTTCACTTTCCTTTCTGATTAGTACCCTTCAATTTTTTTTGTTTTACAGCCTCTTCAACATAGTTGTATGTTGTGCAAGGCTCAAAGAATGCTTTGACTGCTGCTTCCATGCATAAATTTGTATGTTTTCTTCCACTAAAAGTGTCTGTTATTTACTCAGTAATTGACCAGTGAGGCCTATTCCTTCTCAAAATGTGGGGATTTTGATATTATTGTTTAACTGCAGAGGTTGGATTACTTTTCTTTCATATTTGTGCATCAATTGTTTTATCCTAGACTATTTTTGTATTCCTTGTTACCTGTTTGGGTCAAACTTCTGTGGTTTTCTTTTCTGGTGTTTATCCAATTTGGTATCTTAGCATTTGCCCTTCAAATTACTAAAGTCAAATATTTTTTCTTTGCACTCTTTCATTATTCAGGACCACCCCACCTCACCAACTACTTTAACCACTTTCATTCTCTTACAAGGCACCTGAGGTTCTTTTTTAATTCTAATTGTATTTTGGAAGTTTCTTATGAATACGTGATTCATATTTTCATTTGTTGTTTGATCTGACTCATTATTGTAGATCTGAAGGTTTAGAAATGTGAGTTTTTTTATTGCTTGCATTGGGCTTCTAAGAAATATTACCACCTGGTTTTTGAATGTGTTGTTCTATTCTTGTGCTTTAACACGTGATATATATTTTTGCTTTAAATGTTTGCCTCCCACATTAGTTCTGAGTTGTAATATTAAGAACACATCATCCTCCCTTACATTCAGTGAAGACAATTATCATTTGTCTATCATCTCTTGTTCTAGTTATCTGGTAATGTGTCTAGACTCTAGTTGCTTTGCCTAAACAACTATTTCTAGTGTAACATGCTTTAATGATCTAATATTTTCCCAAATCACCATTTTACCAGCTACTGGCCTAGGACGATGCAAGATCAATAATGGGGGTTGCTGGCATAGCACCCAGGATGGACAGATGTTCTCTGCTTGTCTAGTAGAGCTCTTGTCCTTCTCAATTAGAACTTGACCATGTAGATTTTAATGGGAAATGGTATTTACTCTTTTCAATACTCCAGGACACACAGACTAGTGGATGCAAGTGTCATCCTGGATTTAGGGGAAACGGTGTTGATAAGTGTGAAGGTATGTTGAAGTAGATACTTTCCTATATGATGAAAACAAAAATTTCTAGCACAGTTATTGATGCTATTTTTGTTTAACAACTTATCGATCAGATATAAATGAATGCAAAGAAAAGGTAGCCTGCCAGTGCTCAGAATGCAGCTGCAAAAATACATGGGGTAGCTATGAATGTAGCTGCAAAGGTGACCTTCTGTATATGAGAGACCATGATACTTGCATAAGTAAGTAGTTCATTCATCTGCATATTATGTTTAACAATCCCTTCATATGACTCTTATGGCATGAATTATGATACCTGCATAAGTAAGTAGTTCAATCATATGCATCTTATGTTTAACAATCCCTTCATACGACGCTTATGGCACAAATTAAATTCCAATTGTTGTGTCATAGTTTTTTCTGAGTAGGTCAACATGGATCCATACATATTAATTATATAATTTGATAATACATATGAATAATTGGGTGTTGTGGTGCCTATCTAGATTCCATGTCATAGCATAATTTGACGACGCAAAGAGAAGTTGCAGGAGAAGGTTGGAGGGACACAATGAATGGCTGAGGAAGAACTCGTTAGATTCACTGGCTAACTCTAGCAGCCAAGGTAATTTTATATAAATTTTCCTTTCCTGTTACTGTAAGGCGGAGATGTGCATGCATTCAAGCACAAGTTAATTAGTTGACAACCTATTACTTTTTGAAGACTTTAGTTTTATATTTGTCAGAGGATAATTCTCTGAATTGGCCCTGTGAAACTTTCAGATGATGACTGTGAAAAAACCTCCATTGTTTATTCTTCAGGTCTGCATCTTTTTGAAAGTTTATCAATTTCTCAGTAATCTCAAAACATTCAGCTTTGATTGCTTCTGCTCTCCCTATAGATTTTATTTTATGACTGAAGCTTCTGAGTTCTAGCATAGGCTGCCTCTTATTTTGAATTCCTTCAATGCCATCAAGAATGGTCTCCTTGGAAAATTTGCATAGTTAAAAACAATTATGGGTGTAGACATAGTTATTTGCCAAAAAGTGTGGGTGAATATATTAATTTGGTAATTTACCAAAACATGGGGGGCTTTCCCATGGCCATTTACGACCTTAGGTTGATAATTATGATTAACTGAAGGGCACTATTTTTGAGATATTTCTGGCTTTGGTGATACATTAACCGGGATGCTCCTGAAGCGGAAATGAAATATATTTTTCACTCTGGAGATCATTTGAGGTGATGAGTTTGTAAGATGCATCCCAGCTTCTGCTAATAACTGTGGAGCAACCAACATGTTTTTTTTTTTAATATCTTTGTGGACTTTCAAAATTGAGATATAATTTCATTGTACTATGAGAGATGCATTGTTTCTTTCTAAATACACATGGATATCGAGGAGAGCTTGTGATATATAATTTCATTGTACTATGAGAGATGCTTTTGTTTTTAAACTGGGGGAGAGCTTGTCATCTAAAGATGATCTTGTAAGGTAGCACTGAACAAGTTAATAGACATTTCTTAGAGACTTGTAATAACTAATAAGTAAGGTTGGATGCATGACCCACTTGGAGGCATGTTTGCAGACCTACAAGAATGGTGGCACAATTTTGTCATGTGATGTTATGGTTTTACTACCATGATTGCAAGGGCTTGATTCAAGGTGATAAGATAATTGTATTTTGAAACTAAGAAGACAAGTTAACAAGTTAACACACTCATATAGCATCTCTAAACTATCGAAAGCCCATCTATTGATGATCATATTAGATATATTCATCAAACCTTAGATGCACATAGATTTGCGGATGGTGCAAAAGATGAGCTGATGTTCTTATATATATCCATATTTTCTAAACTTCATTGGTTTTACATTTCTAGGCACCAAATTATCACTTTAGAGGTTGCCCTGGAAATTGGGAGCACTTTTGAACTATTATTTGTAGATGTACCCAAGTCAATATCTTTAAAATTTGAACAGTAGTACCTGTTATAAATTCCATGCTGACTTGGAAACATCTCTGGCAATCACATCTGGAATTAAACCTTTGTCCAAGGCATCTTTAAGGAGGTTTCTTGCAACCGATATCCTACCTTTCTTACAAAAGGCATTGATAACTGAATTGTAATTAGAAATGTTGGGAATAACACCACATCTTTGCAGTTCTTCCCAGAATTCCAAAGCCTCAGGTCACAACATTGAATGCCAGACCCTTCTTCACCATCTGGCCCTGCAGCACCGCAACAGCTTCCACATTACCTTGCTTGCAAAACGCATCAATGATGGATGAATATGTGAAAACGCAAGGACAAGAAGGATGACATTGCTGTGCAAAATCTTGACTCTAAACCAACTGAGAGTGAGATGCTTGTCCAATATAAAACTAGGAAGTAACA
>LPNX010212261.1:612409-650262 GCA_001517045.1 Pseudotsuga menziesii | reverse complement strand
GTCTATCCACCCCACTGTAGTATGCCACGCCATTAGATGCACTTGACTTTGTGTTGCACTTGCACCTAAGTAATTTGCACAACTGAACTTGTCACACTAATGGAATCTAAAGTTACCCCTACCATGTGCACTGTGTCCATGGCACAACTTGACTTGACACTCTAATGGAATCTAAAGCTACTGTTATAATGTGCATGCTCATACTCAGACAAGTATTCTAGGTTCAACTTCCTCTAGTGTGACTGCTTTTATCATGGACTTTATTGATCTTTGTCTCTTTCCTGGTTCAGTGGTGCCAGAAAGTTTACTCAGAAAATGAGCACTATATAGGTGTATGGTAGAACATAATTGCATTATGAACAACGTATCTACAATATTGGTGAAAATATGTTCCCAAGGTATCAAAAATTTGCGTAGAAACTGAGCACAATATATAGAAAATTGTATTAT
Source organism: Pseudotsuga menziesii (assembly GCA_001517045.1). Lineage (NCBI taxonomy): Eukaryota > Viridiplantae > Streptophyta > Pinopsida > Pinales > Pinaceae > Pseudotsuga > Pseudotsuga menziesii. Next base: position 649,812 of record LPNX010212261.1, on the reverse strand, counting down.
GAAAAATCTCTGGTGGAAATTTGTGCCCATATGCTTGAATATTGGTTAGAAAATGAGTACAATTTCTATTCCCTAACCTACAGATAATATGCTTAGAAGATGAACACAAAATCTGTGCCATTGATGCTACATGAAGGTCTAAAAATTTGCTGCAAGATGTGAAAAAAATGGGTAAGATTGGAGATTTCTTGGTTTACATAGGCATGCGGGTGATTGGACCTGGTTACAGCTTGTCATGTTTGCATAGATTGTCAAGTTTCCCAATTTTTGACTTAAGTCTGATGTAGCAAGCCAATGTTGCTTTGTTCTGGTTAGATTTGACCTAGTTTTGATTGGGGTTGAGTTAAACTGGCAATTTTGGGTATAACAGAGCAGGGCTTGCTTTGCTTTACTCTTCTTCTTTGTCATTTTATTTGTTTAACCTGCAATTAACAGGTTCTTGAATTGTATGAATACCAGCCTCCAGGGCATTTAGGAGTAGATATTACTTTTGTAAGGATTTATCATGTGCTGTAGCATTTTATCTGAATGAGGCATATGCTACCAAGGGAAGATTTTGATTAGATACAAAGTTATAGCTTGCATGGCAGCATGTTAGATTCAAACACTTTAATTTGTGATCACTTGATGTGTGAAACCTTGCTGTTTGTTTTCAATCACTTTGTTTAGAATTTTTAAGAAAATGAGCTTCATTGGCTGTGTTCCCATTGTCTTAATTTGTGCTTTGCACCATTTGTAGAGCATCCTGCCATGCTAGGGCAACTTCCCCCTCTATAATTGGTTGGATCTTTTCATATGATAAGGGTTTAAAAAGGAGACTATGCAGCCACAATCTTTCTTGGTAGAAGGCACATGGAAGATGTAAAGGGATTTTCATTATAGTTATCCATCTTTTCTTTGGGGTCATTGTAGATGAGCACCAACAGCCAGTATTTCTAAAGATCTCATTGAGCAGATTTCATTATTCCTTCATCGGAGTGAAGGATTATCAAAGCATGTGCCCACTTTCCTTGAGGCATTGTCTTTGTTGCAACCCAAAGCCCAAACGTCACTGTTACTGACTCCATTATTTACAAATGAAGTGAATGTTGTTGATTCCTTGAGGAATGCACATTCTTTAAATAGTTTTTTCATCCAGTGCTGTGTTAATAGTTACGACTTAACAATTTATAGCAAGGTAGGATCATGGCCTTGACGAGAGCAAAGGTATATATTTTGCTTTTGTTAGCATTGTGTGCATGTTTCTTCATTTCCATGCCAATTTTGTGTTGCATGAGTTTTGAATCTCTCTCGACAAGCAATGGTCTAGTCTCTGATGATAGTTTGACCTAGTTAGAAGAGGCAACTGATGTTGCAAACATAATGGAGGAGCTTGGATATGGATGTACAATTGAAGTTTCACACTGCAAAGATATTTTGTCATTTTTTTCTCCACTGAAGGAGGAGACTGTGTCCAAGATAATTAGCATGGTTGTGCGCACTCATACAGGCCTTGAGGATGCCCATGGCACACATTCAACATTTTATACTTCAATGTTTAATAGTTCCATAACTAACTCGTCATGGTTATCATCTTGGAATATTGATGTTCTATTGGATTCTATCAAACAACTGGTGAGTGTTCTGCCATTCACCTCATCTCAATCATTGTATTCAGTTAGCTGTATCTGTTGAAATCTGAAGTTACTTTTAGTGAGAAATTTTCAACAGTGGTGGTTACTTTGCAGGCTCCAGAAATCAACTGGGTTTCTGTGATGGAGTCTCTAGATCAGAAAGACTTTTATTTGACAGATCAGAAAGCCTTCTCTATTTTGATGTCAATTTATGGAAAATCTTGCCAGGTAGACATGTTGATTTATGGAAAAACTTGCCAGGTAGACATGTAGAGTTATAATGCATTTGCTGCTATCTTTGGGCTCTTGACATGATGGATTTGTGTGTTCTGACATTTTGCTTTACAGGGAAATTAGTTTTATCTTGCCACAAATGGCTGCAATAAATCATTTGTTTGTATTATTTATATGTAGGATCATTTTCCCATTCAAACAGTCCGCGGGAGTGTCTAGAACAATGATGAAGGCCAACTGTCCTTCTTAAGATTTATTGTATCTGCCTCTCCTGAAGTTTTTACATTTGTACATTCAAGGAGGTTGCAGGTGATGATGTCACTTAACAGTTCATCTTTTTTTGTTTTGTTTTCTAGAGAAATATAGTCCCTCACTTGCCTAGTGAGGAGGCTGGTGCCTTGCTAGACACCAGTGGATTTCCCCCCTCTTCCCTGTTTTTCTGGATCGAGGATGCTAGTAACAAGCAGCCAAAATACCAGATGGTAACCCAAGGGATTCATGGGGTTTCATCTTGAGGCCTCTGTGAACTTTGCACAAGAGAATCTGCCAATAGAGCTAACCATTGGGCGATTAGTTTGCCCCTCTTTATTATTATTATATCTCTTCATTTCTTTATCTAACCAAAATATTCCTCATTTTACAGGCACCCCTTGAAGGTCCACATGGGAGTTTACTTCCATGTGGTTCTGCTAACTAGGCACGGTTGTCTGTTGATCTACTAGAGGTATTGTGCCATATGGCAGAGATTGGGCATGCGAGTGTTGTGCATGCATTGCTTGAGTTTCCTATTAAGCACTGTCCAAAGATATTGTTAATTGTCGTTGCCCAAGTTAAGGTAAAATGCAAGGTCTTAATGCTTTTTTTTCCTCTTGAAGTTGTTTTATGTTTGTTGAGCACATTATTGCTTTATGGTGACTAAAAGGAATGTAATACTGTTCTCCAGTATGCATTCAATCAGCTGCAACATGAAATATTCGTTGCCCTTTTCCCATCATATATTCTTGGTACCGATCCTAATTGTACCATTCTCCTACATCAGCTATGGCTTGTTGATCCTGATATAGTTCTCTGGGGTATGATGGATCTCCATGCTAAGGATCCTAGCTGCATATCAAAGATTTTAGATGCATGCCAAGAGATAAAGGTAAGTGCTTGCAGTTAAACTCAATATAGCAGATTAGGCCTCCTGGGAAGTCCTCTTGCCCAATAATGACAACTTCTACTTTTCTTCACTTACTACTACTACTAAATTCTTATCAAAGATACCCAAAAAATGCATTGTTACTTCAACATAATTTTGGGTAAGTTTTGGGGTGAGAGCAAAATCATCAACAAGATGAGCATTGAGTAAATGCCTTGAATGTGCCCTTACATCTTGGTGGTCTCAACGAGATATCCTAAAGCATCTTCCATATTTACAAAACTTGGCTCAACAAAAAACTTGATGAGGCTCAAGAGTAAAAGTTCTATTTGAACTTGACAAATGGTTGGGAAAAGCTTCAAAAATACACAAATTTTGAAGCAAAATACTTCCATGTCCATACAATGCAAAATATCAATATAAGTCCAAAATCATACATTCAATATGAGTCATGACTTGTCATGACTCAAGAATGGGAAGCATTTACTAAGAGATAATGTTTACCAAGAGGTCTCCAATGGGTGATTTCACCTGAAATTGGTGTGCATTTATAAATGCTTAACCCACATCAGATGATTAGTTATTCATTTCATTTCATCTGATTATGTGTTTTTCATTCAGGTTGTTGCTGTTAGTTCTATGACAGTATAACTTAATTGCTAATAAACAATAGGATCACTAGAAGAAAGACAAAGCACAGAAACAAAGAACACAAAAGTTTATCCTGGGAAACCCATTTGGGAAAAACCCAACAACCTTCGTATACGAGTCTCTATAGTAACTTGTATATCCTCTATATGCAATCAATTTCTAACACATTTGTTAATTATTATTTGCGTATCATTCTGAATGTACTCATCTGTGTAAAGATGTCGTGCCTTGGTTTAGAAGTTACTCTGAAAGCAGCCAGGAAATTTTTGTGTTAACTCATTCTCTTGGTCTCTTTAAAACCACCAGAATCTATGTACATGGTTGTCAATATTCATGTAAAATCTCAAGATCCTTCTATTTATATGATCTACTTCTGCATTTGTTATCTCGGAATTGTAGAATGTGGATTGTTCCGGATTCAAGAGAAGAAACTGAGGCTTATGCTGAGAAAGAACATCAAGAACAACATCTTCAACTTGTGAATGACTGTGAGAAAAAAAGTGTAAGTTGTCATTTCATCCTGATTTGCAGCTATTTTGGGCTTGGTAACTTACTGAATCTCAATGATATTATATTTAGACTGGGAAAACTTCTCTCTTTTTCAGATGCAAACTGAAGTGCAGTCAAAGGACATACTTAGTCAAGTATCCAAGACTCATGATGCAATCAAGAAAGTTGCTTTGACTGGTCATAGATTTGGTTAATTGACTATTGAGGCTTCAGAGTACACAGTTTTGCAGTATTTCACATACTTATGCATAGTCATGTATCGAACACTATGGTTTGATCTAGTGAGTTATACAGGAATTTAGATAAAACAATCTCAACACTGGAAATGGAGCTGGCAGCAACTAGAGTTGCACAAGCATCTAGTCTGAATGGTTCTCCAGTATTTATCAAGCCAGTTGGTGAGAAAACAGAGGAGTGACCGAAAGCTTTTGTTGTAGGTGATTTTTTTTTTAAAACACTTACAGTCGTCGGTTAAGCAACGGTTGTAGGTGTTTTTTTTTTTTTAAATTCAATATCTGTCGGTTAAGCGACAGTTAGCTTTGGATTTTTTTTAAAAAAAATTCAATATCTGTCGGTTAAGCAACGGTTGTCTTTGGTTAAGCGACGGTTTTATCCGATGATTTACATTTAACCGATGATACATAGAGCTGTCACTTAGACGGATTGGAAATATGTCGGATAATCGACGAAAATCCACCGACGCTTAAAAAAAAATCATAGTGTCGTACATGCGACAGCGAAGTGTCGAAAATCCGACAATATGGCCGTTGGATTTTTGGTCTAAATGTAGTAGTGTTTCTAGACTCATAAAAATTGACATTGTGTAAAGAAACCCCATGGAGTATTCTTTTAACCCTTTTTAGGCTCCTTAAACATGAAAAGATCATCGAGTCCATTTCTAATTCTTTCTAGGCTCGTATAAATTAACATTGTGTAAAGATACCTCATGGAGTCCTCTTTAAACTCTTTTTAGGCTCCCTAAATATGAAAAGATTGTCGAGCAATATTGTCTTATTCATGATCATTAAAGCATTCGAAGAGTCATCTTTCTGATGGTAGGTTATCTCTTTTTCGGTTCAAGTAGACTATTTACAAAAAATGAACACTCCAGCCAATCATGATTGGAAGAGTTCTCTAAGGTATGATTTTACACTTTTTCGGGCCTTAGGGTCTAAATCGTACGAAAAATGAATCCTTTAGAGTCTTCTTCCGTAATCGTTCAGATTCTCTAAACATGAACAATACCGATTTTTCTTTCATTGGACTCGTTAAATTAAACATTGAGAGACCCATTTTGGGAATGAACCCCTCCTCTCTCAGGTTCGTAAAACATATGAGTTTGGACTTGTCTTCAGACAAGCTATACCAAGTGTTTGTTACCCTCTTTGAACTTGTAAAATCGAAATGAGGCACTCATCAATCATGATGGGGAAAATGGGAAGGGAATCATTTTGCAAATAAATGGCAGTAGTTTGTTGTTACCTTTGAACATGGAACTTGTTTGCATATCATGTCAGTCAATTGGGTATTCAGCTGATCTCTGTGATGATCCAATTTCATGAGTCATGCAACTCCTTTGAGTCTTTCAAAAGAATGTATTGTCCACTATCGCATCATTATTTTGTCCCATTCATTCATGCTACCAAGTCTTTTGTCGTGCCACCCAATGTTCAAAGGGAAACTGAAGAAGTTTTTTCTCTGCAGTTAGAACAGTCTCTATGTCAGTACTTTTGAGTTAGTCCTATGGTTACTACATTCACATCATTCCAGAACTAAGTTCTGAGTTTCATGTCGTCAATGTGGGACTCATCATGGCCCTCCTTCGACGAGACTATTCTTGTCGACATTAGCTCATCATTTAGGAAATAGTCTTAGAAACAAAAAATTAGTACCTTGAGATCTATATGCCTTAATGACAGATTCTCTCGCTCTTGACATAGGTTTACATCACTGACCTTTGATCGATAGAATCTACTGGGTGTTCGACATTAGGACATCTATTCACACTCAGTAGGTTGTACTAGGGTACCTTGGGAATCGTTGACATCAATGGTGATCTCCCTCGCACTTGTTAATGATTCACATCATTGGCTAGTAATCAAGTGGTTTCTACCATGTTCGACTTTAGATCATTGTAATCACATGGATAGAATTGTACTTTACGAAATACAAGACGAATACCATGGGTATTTGATTAAAGAACTTATTGCTTTTACCCAGGTTGCGATGGAACTTTGTATATCTAGCATGGATCCACATTTGTATGGTCATGGATATGCTCAGATTTGCGTCTGTATGACATAGATCTACATTGTGTGTTTGGTAGCTATTTCCATGTTTGAGTCCTCTATCACATGGATCTACGATGTATTCGAGTAGCCATGATTGTTTATTCCTCCCATGGCTCTTCCTTATATTGGTCTGTAGCCATGAGTTGGTTACTCGTGTCTATGAGTAAAAAATACTGATGTACTACAGATGCCTACTTAATGACATGCTCAGATCAAGCTGACATTTTCATCTCGAAGTGACAACTTGTTTTCTCAAAGCTCTCATTTATTGTATCCCTTTAAGACTCATGCTTTGGGGGGCATCCTGTTATACCCAAATCCTGTCACCACCATGTGATAAGACCCTTGACTTACATATTTTCCCTTAATCCCAGCACTTGGAGTGGAAACCCATGTTGTTTGTCCATCTTACATAAAAATACTCAACACCGCGCTTTCCCCGTTAACCATGAGCAGTACCTTGCTCGCACTGCCTGTATTTTGTTTTCCATAAGCGGTGCCGTCGCCTATGGCCTTTGGTCCATAAGCGTTTCTAACCTAAACCGCTCTGTCATAATAGGAGAAAAGAGGTACCCTGGGTAAAATGGGAAAAAGAGAAGTTTCTCGAGGCTTCTAGATCATGAGCCTTCTGTCCTCTCTTATCCCTAACATTGTGGGTCAGTTGAGCTCGAGATCTCCCATCATATGATCTTAGAGGTCACCTCATCCATAAATCTCTCAACCATTCCTATCCATTGATCCTTATAAATACAAGCTCATGTCCATGGTTGAGGGGGAGAACTATATAGGTATTGTTATGCTGTTGGATTGACCACTTGGCCCAAGCCATTTGAGAGCATAGAGAGCAAAGTTGGAGCTTATGGGGATGAAGTGTTGGTTTCATGGAGATGCATGTCGACACTAAGGATTAATTGGTTGTAAACTTCTCCATTCATCTTAATGCAAAGCTGATTTCTGTCCCACATTACTGTTGTTTCAATTTCACATGTAAATGTTGTTTGATTCCTTAGTCACTAACATGGATAAGTAGATGATGTTTTTGCATGTTTGAACTGGTTTCAGGTACACAGGTTTACTATCGAAGAAACATTCCAGGTGTCTACGACATCCAGGTAGTGTCTTCATCCTTTTTCGTTCACTCATTTGTTCTGGATTTGAACCATTCAGACCAGAGGAAGAACTTTTGTCCATAGAAGGTGAAATATTCCTGCTTACACCCCTGTAGCCTTTGTAGGAAGAAAATTCATCTTTCCGACCGCTATCAGAAGAAAAAAAGAATCTTCAGCGGAAACAAATAAGTTTTGAGTGGTTAGGTACTTGGCATTGGTGTTTGGAAGCCAAGTTGTTGGAATGATCTTATCAGCGAGTTTATAGTGATGTACAACCCAGTTTGCAAGGTGCAATTTCTATAGTTGATGGTTCTTTATGTTTTGTTGATTTGAGGGAAAGACCAAGGTCCATTTGATATTTGTTTTTTAAGGTGAGATTGTTCCTAACAGGGGGGAATGAATGTAAAAAACAAGAGACCTATAGTTTGCGAGGTCAACAAAAGTATTTTGAACTTCTAGATTGACATGGTTGGTGGTATTCCTTAAACCACTTGATTGCTTTGGTTGGTTAGTGGTCATCCTAAAACCACAGATTTAGCAAAAGCCTTCATCTTCTACTAATTTGTGTCAGAGACTTTGGTTTTTTACTCTTTGGATTTGCTTGACATAGTTGATTGTCAAGTAATGGAAGTTTTTTTCGGCAAGGACAAACTTATGATTAAGGGGGATGTTTAAACCACTAGTCATAATTTTGTTTATATTTCCTAACTGTCTATCAGTTAAATAAATAGCTATGGTATTGTAACTATATATGTACCTCTATGTACATTGCTAATGAATTGAATGAGTATGCCTTTTCTGCCCATGTTTCTATTCATGGTTTCCTAATTCCTTCTTGGCTTCAGTTATGTTTCTGCATTCTTTTTATTATGCATCTAACATAATCGACATGTTTTATTGCACGAAAAAAAAATCTATCAACGGGAATAAGCAAGCAACATGCAAATGGTTGAATCGACATGTCTTATTGCACGACAAAATAATCTATCAACGTGGGCATCGCATCCTAAAGCTATTGAGCACTAATGAAATATTCCCAAGGTGTCATCAGCCAGGATCAAGAAACAATCTTTCATGAAAACCCTCCCATGCATAGATAAATACTACCCGTCCCTTCATATTAAATGCAATAGGGAGTTTTAATTTATAGACTTAACCATATTTTTTCCATTTTATTATAATAGTTGTTGTGTGCAGCTCCTGTTTGTTGAATAATCCTTCGGGATTACATTATAAATACTATTTTAGTTATTAGTTAGTAAAATCTAGTAAATAATCTCGTTATCTAACTGTAGATAATGGTTTTGATTTCCTTTATATGTAACACTCATCTACGTAATAAAATATTGATTTGTTGAGGTTCTTCACGGCCCGTGTCAGTGGTATCAGAGAAAAGGCAGTGAAGCATTGGTGAAAAAGAAGGAGCTCATGAAAGAGGAGCCAGCAAAGGAGCTATCACCAAGAAAGGAAGAAAGGAGAGCTGCTTAGTAAAGATTGTGGAAGAAAGACAAAGACTGCACGTAAATTGTTTCGATAATTGTTTTGAAGAATTATTTTCTTTTTTAAAAAGAGAAAAAAAAGAAGAGAGCCGTCATTTATATTTTTATCCAATGGTTTCTTTAAATTAATTATCAAATCTTTGGGGAGTTCTTTTCAGAAAATAAAAGTTTTTACAGAGCCATTTATATTTGAGTACAAGGTTTTTTAAATTGAATTATTAAACCTTTCGGGAAATCTTCTAGAAGATAAAAAGATTTTAAAGAACATTGGCTAAGAGGAAAATAATATTTCAGATTGTATTTTGTACAGAAAAAATTTACTATACAGCAAATTTCAATGAATTCTTTAATTTCAATTGTTGGAGTTATTTTGTCTGGAAAAGAAAATTATCAAGAATGGTTTCGTAAAGTTAAAAATACCCTTATTTTTAATGATATGTGGGATGGAATTTGTGAAAATGAGAATTTAGAAGATAAGAAAGATGGAGAAGCAATAGATGAAGTGGATAAAAGTGCACCAGTACCACCTATTAATGCCAAAGAGTTAGCATTATGGAAAAGCAGGGACAAGAAGGCTTATGCCTTGATTATTGCCTCTGTAAGTGAAGAAGTAAGTAGACATTTAGTTTCTGGCAAAAGTGCTTGGGAAATGATTAAAGAAACTAAAAGATTTGTATGATTCAAATTCTGAGCTTGAAATCATACAACTGTTGATGAAATTATTTAACTTAGAATTAAAAGATAGTGATCCAATGAAACTTGCTTATGAAATTAGAGCCATTTTCCATGATATTGATGCAACTGGTGTAAAAGTTGACATTCAACTTACTGCATTTATTAAAGCTCTATATCCTACCTATACTCATTATTTAGAATCACTTCAAGCTAGTGGCCAAATGAAAGCTATGACCTTTGAAACACTTGTTGAGAAAATTGTAGAAAGAGACAAAGCATTTAGGAAGAAGGAGTCTAAACCCAATGAAGAAACTTTGTGTCTTACACAAAAAGGACACAAATCAAAAGAAGAATTTGCAAATGATGAAAATAGAAGTAGAGGTCAAGGTAGAGGACAAAGAGGACAGTACATAGGAAGGGGGGGAAGATTTAATCAAGGAGAGAAACAATGTTATAGATTGGGAAAAACTAGTCATACTGCCAGTTATTGTAGAACTTCTTGGGATAAAATTGTTAACAAGAAAGAGCAAGTACAAGATAAAGGAAATGATAAAGGTAACCCTCCTCAATCTACAAATTGTGCTATTGCACATTGTAATCTAGGAATTGAAGAAGCTTTCAGTACTTCGTTTTCATGGAATGACATTTGGTTATTGGATACGGGAGCCACATGCCATATGACATTTAGAAAAGACTTCTTTGAAACTTTTAGTGATCAAATTGATGGGGTAGTACATTTGGCTGATAAGTCTCAGTTAAAACCTTCAGTAATTGGTTCTGTTAGATTGAAATTATCAGGACTTGCTGATTATATACTTTCTGACGTTATTTATGTTCTACAATTGAAGAGAAATCTAATATCTCTTGTGCAAATTAGACAACAAAATCACTTGATACATATGTTTGATGGTATCATTGAAATTAGAAGAGCTTATGATAATGTGGTTGTAATGAATGGAGTGGAAGATAACAAACTTTTAAATTTGAATGGTACATCATCCAATTCACAAAATTATGCAAATTTGGTTCAGCATAATAGTAATTTATCTTCCATCTTATTGTGGCATGCTACATTTGGTCATATTAGTTATGATAATCTCAGGATTATGAAACAGAAAGGAGTTCAAGGGCTTCCTACTATTCCAAGACAACTTTCCCCATGTGATGCTTGTATCTCAGGAAAGCATAGTAAACAACCTTTTAATGATTCTATGTTTCGAGCTTCAACAAAGCTTGGTCTTGATCACTCAGATTTATGTGGGCCCATGCCTGTTCCATCAGCAAATGGTAACAAATATATCATGAATTTCATTAATGACTTTACGAGGATGTGTTGGGTTTATTTATTAAAAGCAAAATCTCAAGCTTTTGATACATTCAGAAATTTTCATTTATGGATTAAAAATGAAGCTCAACTCAATATTGGAACCCTTCGAGCTGATAATGATGGTGAATATACATCTCAAGATTTTGAAAAATATTTGCAGGAGAATGGTATTAAACATCAAAAAAATGTTCCTTATAATCCACAACAAAATGGTGTGGCAGAATGTATGAATAGGACACTCTTGAATATGGTAAGATCAATGATGTTTTTTAAAAATGTCAAGTTAATGTTCTGGGGAGAAGTAGTTCTTTGTGTTGTCTACATTAAGAATAGATGTCCTTCTGCTGCACTACAAAACAAAACACCTTATGAAATGTGGCATGATCATCTTCTAGCTGTCAAGCATTTTAGAATTTTTGGCTCCACATGTTATTATTTGATTCCTAAGCAGCAAAGACATAAATTGGGAGCAAGAAGTCAAAAGTGTATTTTTTTGGGGATATTCGAATACTTCTAAAGCTTACAGTTTGTATGATGAAGATAACACGAAGTTTATTGTTTGTAGAGATGTTATATTTCTTGAGTTTGAGAAAGATGCACTCACTATTGATAAACAACTTGTTCATCTTGATAGATTTCATTCTAAAAAAATATATCATGAAATGGATAATGAACTTCCAAATTTTGAAGGGGGGATTCCTGTTCTAAGTTAAGTTTTGGAATTTCCTTCTAATACACAAGTTGATGATTCTAATGCACAAGTTGATGAAACAGAAGATGAGACAGTTGATGATATTGTTAATGGAATGGATAAACTAAGTATTATGGATAATGCAGAACCTGCTCTTAAAGAAGAAATAGATCAAACACCACAACACGAAGAAGTTCGTAGATCAATACAGACTAAGACATTTTCAAAAAGGTGTGATGATTTTGTAACATTATATTGTGAATTAAACTTTCATGCATTTGATGAACCTACATATTTTCAAGAAGCAATAAATAGTGATGTATGGAAAAGTGCAATGCAAAGAGAGTACGATGCTCTCATAAAAAATGGAACTTGGAGGTTGGTGAACCCTCCAATTGGAACCAAACCAATTGGATGCAAGTGGATATATAAAAATAATTATAAAGCAGATGGGTTACTTGACAAACACAAAGCAAGACTTGTAGCAAAAGGGTATGCACAAAAAGAAGGTGTTGATTACACAGAAACATTTGCTCCTACAGCTAAATGGGGCACCAATCGAACATTGTTTTCAGTAGTGGCACAAAAAGGATGGAAGATACATCATATGGATGTTAAAACTGCATTTTTGAATGGAGACTTAAAAGAAGAGGTGTACATATGGATCAGCTTAAAGGATTTGCTATCAAAGGTCAAGAACAGAAGGTATGAAAATTAGTCAAATCTTTATATGGTTTAAAGCAAGCACCCCGAGCTTGTTATGAAAAGTTAATTGAGCATCTTCTCAAATTGAATTATAAGCACTTCAATCTAGATGATACAACTTTATTTGTCAAGAAAGTTGGATGATCGGTTGTATATCTAGTTGTCTATGTGGATGATTTGCTTATCATAGGAAATACTGACGATTATATAGTATCTATCAAAAGAGAGTTGAAAAAGTTTTTTGATATGATAGATTTGGGATTATTACATTATTATTTAGGAATTGAAGTAGATCAAAAACCAACGCACATTTTCATTTTTCAGAAAAAATATGTTGGAGAGTTATTAGACAAATTTGGTATCATGATTGTAATCCTGTTTCAACACCAATGGAGCAGAATCTAAATCTTACTTCAAATGAAGGTAGCACATTTGAAGATCCAATAAAGTATAGACAACTTGTTGGAAGTTTAATTTATCTTACTACTACTCGTCCTGACATAACTTTTGTTGTAGGAATGCTTTCTAGGTTTATGCATCATCCCTGTGAAGGTCATTGAAATGCAGCAAAGTGAGTGCTCAAATATTTAAAAGGCACTCAATCTTATGGCATCAAATATTCTAAAGTTTCAAAGTTTCATCTCATTGGTTATTCAGATTCATATTTTGATGGAGATAAAAAGCATGGGGTCTCTACTTAAGGTTATTTGATGAACATTGGATCAGTAGCTATCACATGGAGATCATAAAAGTAATTTGTTCATGTTGATTACACAACTGAAGCCGAATATGTTGCAGTAGCTCAAGCCACAAAAGAAATCATTTGGCTTCGTAAAGTACTTGAAGACTTGCAGGAGAAACAAATGAATTCAACACCTCTCTTTGTTAACAACACTTCTGCAATTCAACTGGACAAGAATCCAAAATTCCATTATCAAACCAAACATATCAACACCAAATATCACTTGATTCGACATCAGGTTGAGGCCAAAATCATTCATCTGACACATTGTCCTACTTCAGAGCAAATTGCAGATATCTTTACTAAAGCATTGGGCCGTGAAAAGTTTGGAAAATTTAGAATGCAGCTTGGCATGTTTGATTTCCCTTTGGATTAAAGGGGGAATGTTGAATAATCCTTCAAGATTACATTGTAAATACTATTTCAGTTATTAGTTAGTAAAATCTAGTTAATAATCTTGTTATCTAACTGTAGATAACGGTTTTGATTTCCTTTATATGTAACACTCATCTACGTAATAAGATATTGATTTGCTGAGGTTCTTCACGGCCTGTGTCATTGTTCACACTATTACCTCGAGTTTCCATCACAGTAGCAAAATAAGACAGTTATATTTCAACAACTTCTGCCTTCCATCATCAGAGTTTTTTTATTATCAATGAGGCATCTGCTCTCTGTTTGTAGTCCTCTGAATCCAAGTTTTAGGCACACAAAGTGAAGAAACACTGGCAAGATAAATTGTAAATGAAAGGGTTTAATTTTTAGGTGATCTCTTTGCTAAGGTGGAAAAGACGTAGACCAAGATTTTAATTTTAAATAAATTACGGTCCATGCAATTTTAATTAAGCTGGGATTTAATTTGTAATATGGCATAGAATTTGTTCCAGGAGAAGGATTAGAATTTGTTGCACGAGAAGGCTTATTATTGTTAAATAGCATTTGATTTTTGAGGCTCCTCTTTATCGTATTTGTATTTTCAATACTATCTTCAAATTTAGCCATTTGTCATTGACTAGATTCCCTGCTTAAGTACACTAAGCATCATTAACGGACTGAACTTTTCATCAAATACATATTCCATTCTATTACACATTTGCATAATTAAAGCTTTATTTCTCTGATTTCAGCCTTATTATATGGCATTATTGGAACGTGATGCTGGCCAGTTTTCATCTTGATGTGCCTTTTTTTAATCAAGGTTTTCATTCACCTTCCAAACTTAATAGTGTTATGCTACTGGGAAAACACTCTTTCCTTTACTTTTATGTCTTCTCCATTATTCTTTTGAAGTTCTCATTTTATTCCATTCCTTGTTCCACTTTTTCCATCAAGTAAATTGTTTAAAACGATGAAATACAATATCCACTTATTGGGCATATTTGGCTATTTTTTTAACATAGCTTTTTTCTTCCTAGGCGGATAGACCAAATCTTTGAGGAGAAGTCTTAGCCACAATGCTTCACATACTACAAGTGCCATACCTCTAAATTCAGCCTCTGCACTTGATTGGGCAACAACATTCTGTTTGTTGCTTCTCCACGTAACAAGCTTACCTCCTACAAAGGTGAAATAACCTGAAGTAGAACACCTATCATTGACTGCTCCATCCCAGTCAGCATCAGTATATGCATCCACGCTTTGACAATCTTCATTTTTAGTGAATAAAATTCCTTTTCCAGGAGCATATTTTAGATATCTCAGAATGTGCATAACTGCATTCATCTGTTGCTTGCCAGGATTATGCATAAACTGGATAACAATACTCAAGGCATAGGCAAGGTCCGGCATTGTGTGAGCTAAGTAGATCAATCTTCCTACGAGTCTCTGGTATCTCCCCTTATTAACTGGTACCTGATCGACTCAACACATAACTTCAATCTTTCTTCCACTAGTGTATCAGCGGGTTGACATGCTGACATACCAGTTTCCTGTAACAAGTCTAAGGCATATTTCCTTTAAGATAGAAAAATCCCTTTATGAGATCAAGACACTTCGATCCTAAAGAAATATTTCAAGGGGCCAAGGTCTTTCATTTCAAATTCTCTCGACAAGTAATGCTATAGAACCTCCCTTTCTTCAGGATCATTTCCTGTAACCACCATGTCATCCACATATACAATAAGTGCAGTTATCTTACCCTGTTGTTTCTTCAAGAATAAAGTGTGGTCTGAGTTGGTCTCATAGTAACCAAAGGTTTTCATAGATTTTGTGAACCTTCCAAACCATGCTCTCGGAGACTGTTTCAACCCATACAGTGACTTCTTTAATTTGCACACCTTTCAACTATGCGTTTCTGGTATCATGCATCCTAGCGAGAATTTCATGTAAACTTCTTCGAACAACTCGCCATGTAGAAAGGAATTCTTCATATCAAACTGTTGTAATGGCCAACTCAAGTCCATAGCAAGAGACAACAAGACTCGTACTGTATCGATTTTAGCTACAGGTGCAAATGTCTCTGTATAATCTATCCCATAGGTTTGGGTGTATCCTTTTTCCACCAGTCTTTCCTTAAAGCGTTCAATTGCACCATCTGCTTTGTACTCCACAGTGTAAACCCACCGACATCCGACTGGTTTCTTTCTTGGTGAGCTGTCAACAAGTTCCCTGGTTTTATTGTCCTACATGGATTTCAACTCCTCATTCATAGCGGCTTTCCACCTTGGGTCAACTAAGGCTTCCTACACATTGTTAGGAATAGATACAGTAGATAACTAATTTACAAATGACTGATTTGATTCTGACAAATGATGGTTAGACACATAATGACTCATGGGGTATTTAACATTACTGGAAATCTCGGGTTCATATGTGGGTTTAGGAATACCTCTGGTGTGACGTTGTGGTAGCTGTCTTCTAGATGATTGAGGAGCACCCTTAGTAAGCGATTGGTTTGGTGTATCAACTACCTGTGGTGTGAGAGATTCAGATAGAGGTGGAGCCACAACTTCAGTTTCTGGGTGTTCATCACTACTTGGATCCAAATTCAAACCACCCACATCCAATTTGCCCACTTCTTGATTCAGCACATTAGAGAGTTCCCCTACTTTCGGGATGTGAAAAACCACATCTTCAGAGGTGTTATCATCATAGTCTAGACTCTGAATTTCCTTCTAGTACTCCCCTTGAAGTTCAGGCTCAGAGGAAAAATACATCGAGTCTTCATGAAAAGTTACATCTAATGTAATAAACATTCGTTGGGGTGGAGAATGATAGCATCGGCACCCCTTTTGATAAGTAGCATATCCAAGAAAGACACATCGCAGCGCTCGAGGAGAGAACTTGTTGTGCTGATGCTTATGGAGGTGTACAAAAGCTACACAACCAAAGATGTGAGGAGATAAATTTGGGACGGCTGGAGAAACAATCGCTTCAGCGAGAGCCTGGGATGGTGTCTGGAAATTAATAGTGTTGGAGGGTACCCGGTTGATCAAATATACTGTAGAGGTAAGTGCTTCTCCCCAATAGGATAATGACATATGGGATTCTATCAATGAAGCAAGGACAACCTCCAACAAGTGGCGGTTTTTTCTCACAGCCACCCTGTTCTGCTGAGGTGTATTGAGACAAGTAGTTTGATGAATAGTTCCGTGTGCTTCCAGATACTGCTGAAGTTCAGAACTCAAATATTTGTCTCCATTGTCACTGCGAAGAACCTGAACCTATGCATTGTATTGAGTATGAACCATTTTATAAAAATTTTGAAATAACAAATTCACTTCACTTTTAGACTTCATCAAGCACACCCAAGTCATCCTGGTACAGTCGTTAATAAAAGTAACAAACCAACGTGATCCAACGAAGGTAGTGACTTTGGATGGACCCCAAACATTAGAATGTATGACAATAAAAGGAACTGGACATTAGAGGAATTTTGGGGTCTAAAATGGGCCTCCTAAGGAAAATAATAAAATAATAGTTATTACTCAAATTCTGAGTGGGAGAGCTCGTTGGATTCAGAATTTGATTCTGCATCCAACGAGTACCCACACTGCATACTTTTGATGAGCCCTGCTACCCCAAAAACAAGAAATACCTAAACAAACGTGATGATGACATCATCATCACATTTTTCAGTTATTTCTTGTTTTTGAGGTAGCGGTGTCCATCAAAAGTATGCAGTGTGGGTACTCGTTGGATGCGGAATTAAATTCCACATCCAATGAGTTCTCCTGCTTGAAATTTGAGTTAAAACATAGGGAGATATGTCAAAAATACGAACAAAAAAAGTAGTTTTCTTTTATGACAAATATGTCAATTCAACCATTATGGTTGACTCATTTTATTGAAATTCTATTGGTTTTTGAATTCCAACTCACAAAATTGATTGTTGGCACGTTTTCTTATAAGGCCCATTTTAGACCCCAAATTTCCTCTAATGATTTTATTCAAACTTAATGGAAACGAAGCACGGTGGATTTTTGCAAGTTCACAAACATCACAGCGAAAACTAGAAACATCAAATTTTACAAATAAACTAGGAAATAATTTCTTCAGGTAACCAAATGAGGCATGCCCCAAACGTCGATGCCATAACCAGATTTCAGATTTCTTCTTCTCCCCCTTAGAGCCATCCACTGTTAAAGCTTGATGCAACTTGTCCGAACTCTTTGACAGTAAGTCCAAGTAATACAGCTTTCCTCGCCTAACACCACAAACAATCGTTTGCCTTGTTCGGATGTCCTTAAACACACAAAAATCAGGACAAGAAATTACAATACAAAGTAAGGTAGTGGTGATTTGAGAAACTGACAACAGATTATAATCCAAAGACAGAACAACTAAAACATAATCTAGATTTAAAGTATCAGTGAGAGGTAAAAACCCTTCTCCAATAATTCGGGCCGAAGAGCCATTGGCAGTGGAAACAAATTTTTGTGCGAATGGTTTAAGAGGTGAAACCTGTCTAGAATCAAACGTCATATGATCTGTAGCACCGGAATCAATTATCCATGCACTATTAGAAACAAATGTAGAAATATTTAAAACCTTACCACCATTACTTGCCACTGTTGTTAATGCCGAGATTTGACCAGCAACACCATCTGCTGTCTTTGTTTCGACAACTGCAGCACTAGAGGTCCTCTTGGAATTCTTCTTCCGTGAATCGCGGCTATGATCCCACCATTCTGGATACCCCACAAGTTCAAAGCAGTGGCTCTTGGTATGACCAGTTTGATTGCAATGAGTGCATTTGTAGGTGGATTTATCGGCAACATCAGTGTTCTTAGGCTGGCTTTGGGAAGATCGGTTTTGATTATACTGATTTCGAGTCACCATGGCTAAAGCTTTAGATTTTTCTGGTTCTCCATTCATCATTGTGAGTCGAACAGATTCATGGTGGACCAAAGGATAACATGCTTCCAATTTGGGGATAGGATCCTTTCTCAAAATTTCACCACGGATTTGTTTGAATTCACCATCTAATCCAACAAGAAAAATATGACCCTTTATCGCTGAACTGATTTTCAGTAAGATTCAACATCATTCTCACTTTCCATAATCACCTTATCACGATGATCCAACTCACAAAAGATCTCGGTTAATTCTCCATAATACACCGAGAGTGTTCTGGCATTCATTTTCGCAGAGAAGGCCCCATGATTCAAGACAAACACCTGCAATTCATTTGCTCCATCATAAAAAGCTTTTGAAAGAGCTTTCCAAATATCTCGAGCGGTGGGTAAGCGAATATATCACTTCATAATTTCTGGGGACATAGACATCAACATCGATCTCTTGACCTTTTGATTGTCTGCATATCACTCCTCATATCCATCATCCTTCTTGGTAGGTGGTTGTGAATTAGCACGAATGAAAGAGAGTTTCTCCTTCTCAGCAATATGCATCTCCATGATTTGAGACCACAAATCATAGTTTGTTTCATCGAGTACAATCCTTGCATTGAACAACAAACCTTCAGATTGAATAATAATGGGAGCAGATTTGTTCCGAGATGTTTTAGAATATGAGTCGTCCATGGTTCAATGGAGAGTACTAACAATTTAAGCTTCTTGGCTCTCATACCAAGTTCAAAACAGAGTTCAAGAGAAAAATAATTATGTTATATTACAATGAATTGTACAAGTACATATACATCAAGGTGCATATACATCAATGGATTAATTTCCAGATCCTACAATCGAGCTGTTGATCCTATAGTCAGGCTGCGGATCCTATAATCTAACAAAAAAGAATCAGTCCATATTGCAATATCCTGAGGACAAATTCGACAGTATCTCGGGTTATAAATCAGATTTAACTGTTTCTAATCATTATTCTCTTCAGTTTGTAAGTTGTCAAGAAACCATTTCAACCGACAATACCAAGGAAGTTCCTCGACCTTCTGTCATGCAAACGGTTGCGGGAGATGGGTTAAATACACTCTAGGATCGACAGATGGTCACAAATCATTACTGCTGTTATATTTTGCAGAGATCGAGAAGCTAAATATGTATCAATGGAGATCTTTTTAAGTGGAAATAAATGGTGAAAATCGGTCTAAAGCCATAACCTGTTTGAGCAATTATTCTACAGTGGAGCTAGCATTCATATCCGAAAATAGTTGACACCCAATCGGCAACATATGTGGATATAATTCATATGCATATCGTCCACTACAAATTTGAATAACAATGCTACTGTGTACAGTTGAGTTGAATAACAATTAGTTTCACCATTGACTAAATTTATTTTGTTGTTTTTAAAAGCTTTACATTGTACATTCAAATTTTGTATTTTTTTCAATTATTTCATAACTATTTATCTAACATCTTAGTGGCGGTCCGGATAGGATTGGGGTCTTATTGCCCAGGGGAGGGCGGGCTTCTTGGGGAGCAGAAAATGTTTTTATTGCCTTCAATCATCCTGATGTCTTGGCAATGGCTTTACAATCCAATATTAATTTCTCCCATGCTGCTGGCCATGACTTGAAAATCCCCAAAAAATATCATCCTGTTGTCTTGGCAATGGCTTTACAATCCAATATTAATTTCTCCCATGCTGCTGGCAATGACTTGAAAATCCCCCAAAAATATCATCCTGTTGTCTTGGCAATGGCTTTACAATCCAATATTAATTTCTCCCATGCTGCTGGCAATGACTTGAAAATTCCCAAAAAATATTTTTAATGCATTCAATCACCTTGTTGGCTTGGCAATGGCTTCGAAATCCAATATTTATGTCTCCACATGCTGCTATCATTTAGTAATGGCTTGGAAATTCAATATACTTAGTTGTTCGATGAGGGAGTAACCTTGAAAACAATTTGTAACTCTATAATAAAGTGAACTATAGAGAATATAGACTATTTCTTGAAACTAATAATTTAATTCAGGAATTGCTCCCCGCCATAACTACCACCAGTTGACCGACCGAGTAATTTAGTAGCTCACCGCCTTCGCCATTCACCGCCTTCACCATCTTCTACAGCCCATATCATATGTTTCAAATTTCAACCTGTACATGTGTGCTTACCTGCAATTTTATAAAGTAGAAAAGCAAAGTACAGGGAATCCTTAAAATGTTGAAGCAAGCCAAACAAAATCCCAAGTTGACAGTAAGTTGAATGAAAGTAAGGCTTGAACATGGTAGCTGGAACATAAATGCAAATGGGTTTTGTGTGGTTCTGCAGTGGATTATGCTCAGAAGGTATTCAATGTGCTTTCGCTTTAAGTGTGTGTTTAACTTCAAATCTACCTTTTCCTGTTGAAACTATGTGCTATATGTTCTAAACAAGTTTCATTTTTAATGCAAAAGCAACTTAATAATTTTGCAAGGCTTACTGGTGCAATGATGTATGTGGTTTCATCTACAGATGGAGATGGTGTTTGTAGGCGAACACTGAAATTTTTGAAGTTTATGTATTCTTCCTTTCCTTAAATGCTTGTGGTGTATATTCGTTCTAGCAATTCTTTCACATTACTAAATATCCATCTTCAACTAATCATACTCATTGACAAAAAAAAATATGATTTCAGAGGTTGCTGCAAATATGGAAGAAGGGAATCCAACAGTCATCTCAAGCAGCTATTACAAGTGTCACTGTTTTTTCAATGACGGGACTGCAAGGGCCCTCGAGAATGGAGGAGGGTATGTGAAGAGTTCGCCATGAATTTGTTGCCAGTTTGCTAGTGTTATTTTGTATTTTGTATTTTCATTTTCTGAATTTGCTTTTGAATATGAGCACATCAATGCAAGTAGCATTGGAAACTTTTGAGGACATGTATTTCGCTGGTTGCATGTGCCTATGGTTTCTAAGTCACAATAATGAGTTTACCAACTTGGTATTGTCACTCTGCTGGAGTGCGAATTCTCTTCTAGTTCCATACCAGAGCCTTGGGAATGAGGTCCTCTCATGGCAGTTCAGGTAGGAACATGTAGAATAATAATAATAAGATTCTTGTCCATTAACAAGTTTCCTCCTTCATAATATTTATACAGTAATAAGTTTTATTTAGTATTTAATTTGAATTCAATGATCTATGTTTAAAAAATAATAATAAAAACATAAGATTATGTGCACATCACCATTAACATATGCTTACATCACCTTTGAATTTTTCATTTATACTTTATTTTATGAACAATGTAACAATACCTTGTCCGCCTAAACTTCACCACTATGATTTCAATGTATCATCACTATGATATTATTTTAGGTTATTGTAGTAACTTTGCACATGATTGAAAGTACCTCATTAAAATTTATAAACACTATGTAGAGAATACATCTTGAATTGTGTTTTCCCCTAAGTCCACATCTTTGTTACAAAGGATTACCCGTGTTGACACAACACATTTCAATGCCAAGAAAAACAATGATATTCTTGAAATCAATGCCAAGAGAAGCATTGATATTCTTGAAATCATGTTTGGTTTCTTTGGAATTGTGTAAAACACTTTCTACTTCAAATTATACTTTATGTAAATCCAGATTTGCACATAACTGCAGGCAAGCAACACTTTGAACAAAGTGGGGCTTAGACATAACTGTGCTGCAATTCAGACTTGCATATAATTGCAGGCCTGCTGCAATTGCAATAGCAACACTTTGAACAAACCAGGATTTGAACATAACTGCAGATATGTTATAATTGCAATAGCAACATTTTGAACAAACCCACAGTTCCATTTACCAATTTAACCTCTGCAGATATCAGCTGCCATGCAGCCTCGTTTCATTATTGTGCCGTTTTTGTGAATGTAATTAATATTTTGAAAAAATTGTAACATAAATGATTATATAAATTTTAGAATTTACAATTATTTTAGATTTTTTAATTTAAAATTTGAGTTATAAATTTTTTAATGGGTATAATTAAATTATTGAAAAAACTTGTAGTATAATGATAATATAAGTTTTAACTTTTAAAATTTAGAATTTATGTTATAATTTTATTAGTGTAAAAGTTTAAGATTAAAAAATTTATGTTGCACCAAGAAAGATATAGAGATTTTTAGTAGAGAGATGTTTCATTTATTTTTTAGTGTTGTCATTTTATGTTTATGATTTATCTAATGTCGTTGGGGTGGTGGGGAATGTCATTTTATGTTTATGATTTATCCAATGTCGGTTGGGTGGTGGGGAAGAATGATTGTTATCCTCCCAAGTAAAGGTCTATCAATTATAATAAACCTGGAAGCTAGTTGACTCTCTTATATTCCTTATATTGTATATTCCCATCCAACCGAGACCTAATATATAAAAAACGAGAAGAAAGGTGGAAAAATCTCCTCTAAGAACCTCACCTTGTCAAAATGGTAAATTTAAAAAATGAGAGGCTCAGTCTATTTCATAATAAAAAAACAGTTTTTTGTGTGTTCTATTCTATATTTGCCTGTTATTCTATTTTGGTATCAGAGCACTGGAGAAACATCAGATTGCAGAGAGGAGCTGTGAGGAAGTTGCAGCAATTGCAAAGGAACCTGTGTCATCACAAAGGAGGAGAGCTATCAAACTGCAAGGCAAGTTCTTTTGAGAGGTAATATGGATTCTTTACCCATGGAAAAGTTTAATGGTAACAATTTTCATACGTGGAAAGTTAAAGTTCAAATGCATCTAATGAATAGACGTATGTGGAGCATAGTAAAAGGCACTGAACTAGCTCATACTGATCCCAGACATCTTGTTGACTGGGAAAAGAAGGAAGAAAAGACTAAATCTATTATTGGTTTGGCTCTGTCAGATACGCAATTGCATTTTATTAATTTAGCAAAAACATCTAAAGAAATTTTGGAGCAATTAAGTAAATTATTTGGGGGAAAGGCAATGAATGCAAAGTTCTCTTTAAAGCTGCAACTTTTTATTCTCAAAATGCATGATGAGACACATCTCTCTACTCATATAAATGAGTTAATGTCTCTCTTTAGGCAATTAGCTGAAATTGGTGCCAAGGTAGAACCATATGATGGTAAAGCAATTCTATTGAATATCCTATCTTCTAAGTATAGCAATGTCGTATTCACATTAAGTTAGTTATCATCAAAATCATTGGAAGAAATCGTAGCATCATTGTTAGCTGAAGAAAAAAGGGCATATTCTGAAGACTCAGATGTAGGGGTCAGCATGAATTTGCATTATACTTGAAAGGTAACATGAGAAAAACCAAGGGTTCAGCAGAATGTTTCTACTGTCACAAGAATGGACATATAGCCTTGAACTGTAGAGCTCGTGCTAGGGATCTTTTGAATGGCAAAGAAACTACAAACATTGCCAAATTGGATGAATTATTAGAATCAGAAAGTGATGAAGAACCACGCGTGTCATCTCTCAGATTGTTCTAAAATGAGACTTGGTATGTTTTTATGTATGTGTGGTGTGTTTAAAGTTTTATGTATGTATGTGTTTATGTCAAATAGGAACTCTTGTATCTTGATATTAGTGGACAGCCTTGGTTTCAAGAAAAATTGTTCTTATGATGGAAGTCACCTTGTATAAGTGATTTTTGAAGACATTCTATACCTAGTCTGCCTTTCTACAAACTGACAAATAGCCGAAAGCGAAATATCTAATAGATGGAGGTATGTCCATAGGATGGTTCATTACTTGACTACTCTATGTCCATAGGATGGAGATAGATCGAGTTTGTGAATATTGTCTATTGTGCAAGTGCAAGAATGATGGTCTGAAGCATTTATGCTTTAAAGGAGTTGAATGGTAAGCTCGAAGAAGAGGAAGAGAAAGATCCAGTCCAGAGGCATCTGAGTGGGTGTAGGAGCTGATGAAGGCCCGCTAGACAAAGTTAAAGTGTTGTAAGAATCTATTTCTCCATAAAGGGGAAGAGTTGGAATAATAATGTAGAAAAGCTTAAAATAGATTATGTTAGACTGATTAGGATACGTGCAGGTTGATATCAGTTGAGACCCATTTTTCTAGCAGTTTGTTGAATAACTTTCACAGCTATGTATTGTAACTCGTATTTCATAATAATAAAAATAGTTTTTTGTCTGTTTTGTTCTATATTCGCGTGCTATTATATTTCCTTTCCCAAAGAGTGTTAAGTTCCTTCTTTATGCCTTACCATGTAAATGGAAATATCAATTATAACATTATAATTTTGCATATAAATTTTTATGAACACGATAAAGTCTCAATATGTTCTTTCCTTAGAGAATATAACACACTTCTATTTTATTAAAATAAAATCACACTAAACAAATCCTCATATATAGCTAGTATCATATTGCGCTCTCTATATATATGATACTTGCTTGGGAGGAAATATGGGAAGGGTGTGTAATTGATTATGTATTAAAGTATAAAGAAAATCAAAATTATCTATCCACCTATACTAAAAGAGAACCGAGAGGCAAAGGAAAGACCTAAAAGATACACAACAAAAGTATTACTCCCCATTACCCTTTAAGAATGTGGAATTCTCAAAGAGTTTAGTTTAATTTTTTTTAAATAGGATATTGAGTAAAGAATATGGCATTGGGATAACAAAAAGTCTTGGGGAATATTTTAAATATAAAACATTTAATATAAAACAAAATGTCAATTTAAAAAAAAAACGATGTCAATTTAAAAAAAAACGATTATATATATATATATATATATATATATATATATATGAAAATTTTATACTATATAAATTGATAGGTTTAGTTACAATATTTAAAGCTATCGGTTTAAACTGATAATAGGAAAAACTCGAGCTTTTAAATACTCGAAGTCAAGAGTGACATTTTTCTTGCATTGAACATATATATTAGTTTGTCTAGAAGGCCAAGCTGATACACTTAAGTGCATTTAAAAAAATTATTAAGTGCATTCAAAGAGATTAGTTGAGCCCAGTAGGGCCAAGCTGATATTCATACGTGTATTCAAAATTATTAGTTGGCCTATCATGCAAGCATCGGTGGTATTCATAGCGAAGGTGAAGGATCACATTAATTGTGGGATTGTGGAATGGCTAACAACACATATTTTTGTTTGCTCTTTACACAATGGGTGATGGTTTAATGAGCCAAGACTAAGATATTTGACCAAATTACTATAATTTGTTAACTCACTACTCTACATAGAATTTGTATCCTAAAATATTATTAATTTGATTGTATTATTCAATCTTAAAAATGATAATGTACACAATAATAATTATACATAGTAAATATTATTTTTACTAAAGTATTAATAATAATGCTTAAATGCTTAATTTGTTGTTATTTTAAGAATATGGTTGAGTGATCACGACAATTGTTTGTTTTACCTATTTCAATGAAGTCATTTGTATGTTTACATGTATGTTGCATCCTTATTTAAGTCTAAGTCTATGTGAATGTATATATATATTTAAGATGTAGTAAATTGGCTTTTTGATTATGAAGAAGAATGATTAGCACAAGATTCACATCTTTTTCAATCATTATTGTTTTGACAAAATAGTGAGAAATCGATTTAATAGCTAAATAATGTTGTGGCAAAATAATTTTATTTTATTCTACAATATTGTGGCAAAAGGATCACATTTATATAATTTTTGTCTTGTAGTAGTAACTCTTAACAAGAGCGACAAGAGTGGTGACATTGCCACTTAGTGGCTCTTGTTTTTTAATTATTTTAAATTTAGATTGATTAAGTATTGAAAACTTTAAATTTAGAGTTTTGAAGTATTAAAAAAGCTTTAAACTTTTTTAAAAAGTTATTTTTTTTTAATTAAAATGAATTTAATCGTATGGTTTGTAAAGCAATTTGTTTTGGATTAATATTTTAAATAGAATATTTGAGAATGGAAAATGATTTTTTAATGATTTTAAATCTAAATATATTAGTATTAAAAAAATAAAAAATAAATAAAATTATTTATATTTTTCATTAAAATGAATTTAAATTTGTATGTTTGTAATGTTATTTTATGTATAATTGTTTGGATTCATCTTAAACTTGATTACTAAGAGGGATCTAATTTCATGAGATGTATGAATCTTTTTAATAACATTTTATTTTTATTTTAGGAAGAGACAATATCAATATCTCCCCATAATGGACTATAAGCACCTCATTATTCACTATGCAATAAATATTTGTGAATAACTATTACTTAGTTTATATTAAATTTATAATTATAATATTCTTAATTATATAATATGTTATATTAATAAATTTGTATAAGTGGTTGATAGAAACTATTCATTGGTGTCATTGTTCAACTTGAATATATAATGATGATGATGATGATGATGGTTAACATCCATTGAGACAAAATTGGCCGATTGGACCTTCAGAGAAAAAAAGGAATTAATTGGCTTGTTGTAAAATTGTAATCATATGCTCAAAAAGCTTAGGAAAAAGTGTTCCTAAGTCACCACAGTTTTGACATGTTAGAAGGTTAGGGAGGTTTGTATTGTAGCAAAGATTATGAAGTCGTGATCTAATGTGGTTGTATGTAGGGCACTCCAAGAGAAAGTGACTTTCCTCCTCAATGCTCATAGTCCCATAACTTGTCGCCCATGTTGTTTTAGAAATTTTCCAGTGCCCTATTTCACTATGCAATTCCTGAGCGTTCATTTTTATGTTAGCTATATTAATTTTCTTCTTCAAACAAGTTAAAATAAAGAGATACTTTTAATAATCCATATTAGGGTTTATGACCTCCTTATAGCATCTTAATTTTATTTTAGCCTCTAAATATTTCTCACCCCACATTTTCTCTTTAAACCTAGATGCAATAATATTTATAATGTTATTGATATTTTGTGAAGTAACATTTTTCGTCATTCCCTTAATGGTTTAACCAAGCCATAGAATCTTTGTACCATCCTGTCTTGAGCCATAGGTAGTATTGACTAGATTTTAAGGCTATTTTAGGAAACCTCTAGTCTCCCATATTATTTATCATGTTCTTGTACCTCAGGTACCTAGTCACAGTGATTCTCTCAATGGGAGGAAAACCCACTTGTATTAGGATATTAGGGTAGGGTGCATTGCTTTTAATTGTGAGGTTATACATTATAATCTCTTCTGGACTTGCTCATTCTTTATCTAGGACTCTCAAGAGATATTGTATCCCTAAACTTCAGAAATACAATATAACATGAGTGATGAGAGATTCAAAAAGAAACTTCATTTTATCCCACATCACAAGGTTTGTTGACTTACAATTGTTTTCAAGACCAAAATAAAATTTCTACCTTCCATTTGTCCTTTTCTCTATGCTATAGTTTTCTTTGATCTTGTGATGATTATCTATTCTCAGATATGTACCTCCTCCAAGTTGTTATTTTCATAAACAAAATTAGCATATGTGTCCTTCTTGGATTTAATAATAATTTTTTGTGTTTTGTCGGTGTAAGGAGTCATACCCATACTAGAGTAGAAATCTTTGAGAATTCTTAATTCCTTATCAAGTTCAAAGGGACACATTGCCAAAAGAAATATCCGATGCCCTAGTTTTCTTCAATTTCTTCTGCAGAATTGTATGATATTGTTTCTGCTACATCACCGACATTCCTGCTCCTTTGAGTCTGAAACTTTGAACTTTGGTATCCGGGTCTATATTATTTCCAAACCCATGGGTTAGAGCTGAATTGGTTTCACGAATTGGGACATATGTGAAATTTACCAAGTTGACTTATTTTAGGATTATTCATCATATCTAACTTTTAAGGAAGACCATGTGTCACTGTTTCATATTTGGGTTCTAAAATTTTTATCACAAAACTATATTCTATCCCCTAACTAAAAAATATTTCAAAATTTCATTTGGACCTTCCGATATCGAGATATAGAAATTATCCCTAGGTCACCTTTTAAGGCTGAATCTTGGGAGAGGATGGAACCTTGAGTTGCATGAATCATATATCCTATAATATAGAGAATCTAAGGCTTAAAAGTTTAGACAAGGTACATCAATACTTAATATTTGTCCTGTAAACATTTTGTCTCCTAATCCTTCTACAATCTCTAGATATAGAGAAAGTACTAACATGACTAGTTTTAGTCTTCTAGGGTTTTCAAGCATGAAACTCTAATCTTTAGTAGCTATAACTATAGTAGTGCTTTGGCTATGAAAATAATCATTTCAGGGTAGCTCTGATACCATGTGAAGTTTTTAATGGTTATACCATATCTAATAACATCTAGAATCAGAACAACGTAACCATAAGCAAAAGGATCACTGAAAGATAGACAAGTACAAACACACAAAAGAACACAAAGATTTATCCTGAGAAAAACTCATGGGGAAGAAAACCCGGAAAAACTTCCTTTGTAGAAGATGTATCAAAAGTACAATACAAGACCCTAGACAAGTGATCCTTCTTCCAACAAATATATATATCACTTTCTCCTATGTGCTATACACAAGTGAGTGTATGTACAAATGAGGAACACAACTCCTATATTTATACTCTTTTTGTCACTTGACTTTTAACCTAACAAGTTGGCCTTGCTTAACTGACTAGGTCTAATTCACTTAGGAAGAATCAATATAAAATTATATTCATTAGGGTACTACTGACCCGACCTATAATGGAGGATTTACCGCATAATTCTATGATGACCAAATAGAATTGTACATCTCGAAGGAGGAATAATACATCTCCCTTAGGGTACATTAGTAGAATACATTTAGAATATACTTTGAAGTTACAATATTTCAACACTTATACCCTTTAGAATATTCATAATACCCAACAAATATGCACTCTTGACTTTGGGTTTCCAAAGCCTTCCTCTTCTCTATTAAAATTATAGCCCAAGATTTTGACCCAAAAATCCTGAAATGAGACACATCAGGCTTATGTCCACTCCAAGCTTCGAAAGGAGTAATTCCATCAAGATGCTTGCAAGACAGCCTATTCTAGATTTAGGATGTACATTTTATAGCTTCATACCAAAACTTTGGTGGAAAATTCTTATACCCCATCATACAAGTAGCCATCTCCTTGAGGGATCTATTCTTCCTCTCGACAACACCATTTTACTGAGGTGTGTAAGGAATAGAATGTTGCATCTAGATACCTACATCTTCACAATATTGAATGAACTCAGAATTGACATACTCTCCACCATTATCAGATCTGACGATCTTGAGTTTCCTTCCATATTGGTTCTCAACCAAGGCTTTAAAAACTTGAAGAGGTCAAAAACTTCAAACTTGCGTTTGAGGAAGTAAACCAAAAAGTTTCTAGAAAAGTCATGTATGAAGGTAAGGACATACTTGGATTGACTCATGGAATATGAAGAAAAGGACCAGCAATGTCACTGTGGATGAACTCAAGAGGTGCATAGGTTCGCTCATGAATGACTCTCTGGGTGTTTTCCTAGAATGTAACCCTGACAGACTCCCTTGGAAAACTTGATCTTTGGAAACCCTATGACCATGTATTTTTCACACAAATATGAAAGATATTTTTAATTTAGATGACCAGATCTTGTTGGTTTCATTACCATGAGTGAGGAGAGAAGAGGGGTTTGAGAAGGGCATGAAGTGTGAGAACTTGTACACTTTTGTACTATGATCCACAAAAAATTTAGCAATGAATCTGCCATTTACAATCTCATATATTTCAACATCACTGGAAGTAAAAAGAACCTTCTTAGGAGACCTAGTGTGGGTCATCTAATAGTCTAACAAGATATTAGTAGAAAGACCTCGGACATATAAGACATTATTGAATAAACCATGGTCAAAATCTATGCTACCCTTTCCCTTACTTTAAAAATCTATTCCAGCCTCCCTTGTTGAAACCATGTTCCTTTAAGCTCTAGAATCAATGATAAAGTAAGGATATCTTACAGTGCTTGCAATAAAGACATGGAATCTCTCCTTGTCTTCAAAACTTGATCCTCCATCCTTATTATATGTTCCTTCAGGAAGATATATGTTGTGTTTTTATTTTAGTTGATTCAACATATCGATTTGTTTCTACATGCAAGATCTCTCAGGATGAAATGCCTTACCACAGTATGTGAACTTGCTTATTTCACCTTTACCTTTCTTTTTATAGGAGTTCATCTTCGTGTAGTTTGAGGACTCCTCATGAGACTTGGACTTGTCTACTTTTTTATTAGGAGGCTTCTTATCCTTCTTTCCTTTGGAATCTACCTTTCATTCTCAAGCAACCAAAGCTTGATCTTTGGAAGTTTTGATGGTTCCCATCATGACTAATTTGTCTTGATTTTAAGTTAGGGTTTCCATGAAATATTCTAATGAAGGCATATTCTAGGTTCAAGCTATCAACTTTGTGGCATGGAGGGTCAAAACAAATTTTGATTATTCAGGGCATGCTTTGAATGGATGGCCAATACTAGTTGTTCATCTTTCTTATTAATACCATATTGTTTTAGTTGCAAAACCAGTGATTTGAACTTGGAGAAGTACACTTGCAACGATTCGAAGCTGCTTGGACTTGTTACCACCTAAGTTGTACTTAGTGGTTTTCTATCAAGTGAGCCTGGTGAACCGGATAGGGATAACTTGTTCGGACTTCAGAGAGCCTTCAGTCTTGCTTTCGGGAAGCTTTATTGTATCATATCACATGTTCATACCCCATCGGGGAATTGTAATAGATGTTCTAGCATGATAGTGTCTGTAAAAGACTCGGTCTCTTAGACTTCATTTGTCAATCCGATCAGCCCAGGGTGTTTTTTCCCTTGGTTATTATTGGTTGTTGAATAAACGACTGATAATTTCTGAGTTTTTCACTCCATACCTCCAAAGTTGGGGTGGTCGGCTTGGCATTTGTGCCTATTGAGGTTATTAGAGTCTGTGTTTCAATGTGTAAGCATGCTAGACATCTTTTTTGAGTCATATGAACATGTCTAAGTCCCCCTAGGTGTTTTTCAATTTTTCAATTTTTCAGTTTTTTCAGGGTTTTTTATTAAATTTTAATTTTTCCAAAACTTAGGCTATTTTTTAATAGTTTAATTGGAAAAATTGAGTCTGTAATAAAAGTGGGCCAAATAATCAGTTTCAGTCATGTAGGTGCTCATTTTGAAGCTAAGAGCACCATGTAAACCCATGGACCCACTTTTTCCTAAGTTTTGTGTGATCTTTCATCACTCAGCCCAGAAAGCCCCAAAAATCAATTATTGATTATTTTAATTAATAAATTGATGAATAATAGAGAAAATCCAAAATCAAATAAATCAATGGATTCTCAACCGATTTGACTGAAATCAATCAGATCTGGAGCAGATTGACTAGATCTGACAAATCCTTGACTGAAGGAGGGAATCAAATCATATCCAGAGTTGATCTACAGTGGTCTTTATGAGGAATTTCGCCCTCCCTCTCTCCTCAACACGTTTTTGGATCAACTGGATGATTTTTGGTGGATTCTTCAGTGTTTGGGCCGATGTGTCAGTGTATGGGTTGATGTGTCATCCAGATCAGGCCCCCGGTTGACAAGTAGGCTCAGTTCAGCCTCAGTTCTGCATTGATGAACTATCCATCAGAGGATTTCACTTGATTCCATGAGGAATTGCGCCCCCCCTGGGCTAGATGGCCTGCAAATTGTATAAATCAAGGCACAGCCTCCTCTTCCAAGCTATTTAGAATTGGGNAGGTGACAGCCTTGACTCGAGACTTGCCCCCAAGGACACACCGAGTGGCTTGAAGATTTCTGCCACGTGATCCAGGTGTGTGAAAAGGCGGCAACAGGACTTAATGAAATCAGCTCATTCTATAGTTGATGTCCCTTCATTTCATCTGTATTCCTAAATAAATTTTGAAGCTTCTCCCATACTTCATTTGGTGATGTCAATCCATCAAGATGGAAAATAAGGTCTATAGAAATGATGAGACACAAGAAACCATATGCCTCGTATCTCCTATTATGCCATTTAATATTCTCTACTGATTCATTAGACTCAACCTCAATTTCCATGGTCACTCTGTAGAGGCCTTTACTCCTCCTCAGAATCTCCATATGTTCCTTCCATTCGAAATAGTTGAATGGACTTAAGATGATATTGTGAGATTGGTCCATTCTTTTGCAACTGCACCCTTATACGAACACTACGATTCTAGTGAATTATGTTGATCCCTAAAAATCAATATAGTAGGAGAACACTCTAGCTACCAATGCTCATATACCATGTGGAAATTAAGCCCAATCTTAGCTCAATTAAAATAAAAAAAATTGCTTGAAAACATGTAAGATTCTCTAAAAAAGGAGACTATATATGGTGCATAACATAAACTTATATTAAATAAGTTTACATAATACAAATTTATGTCAAAATATTATTTCTAGATATAAATTACATCAGATATTCAAATGCATTAATATTCCATTCGAATCCGCACAAAAGCATTCTTACTAAACTAGTCAAAACCCCCCGTAGGTGCATAAGACACTTTCCTAATCTGTCAAGAAGGTCATGAATAGGATGAATGAGCTATATAATATTATAAGTGAAGGAAAGTAGACAAACTCATGCTTTTAGGAGAGAAAAATAAGGAGGATGAGTTGTGTAAAAAACAAGGCAGTTTCCTTAAAACTAGCTTTCACCTTTTGCCTTAAAAGCTGCTGAAAAAGAAGGAAACTTTGTATAAGGAAGGAATGTGCGCTTGTTAAACTGGAAATGCTAATGGGTTTGTCATAATCATATCCATAATCTTTCCAAAGCACTCCTGGAGGAATTTTAGGCAAGTTTGACCACAAAAATGCAAGTGAATGCCAATTAGCTAGTGTAAAACCTAGGAATTTAACCAAAATGCTTAAATTTTATATCTGAAGTATGAGAGTGGGTATTGATTATTCACACACACACATTTTCTAGCATCATTTTTATATAAAATTATTATTACATTTCACATATAAATATATTTATAACAATAAAATTTCAAATTTTGAAATCACTCCCATTTTAAATCAATTTTGAATTATTCAAAAGATTACACATTAAAAACTTACGAACAAGTTTTATTAAATTTTTTATATTTTATTTTATAAATATTATAGATTTTTTATTCAATGAATTTATTATATTAAAAATATTAAGATTTACGAAATATTAAATATATTGTATGAGTAATTAAAAATTTATGAAAATATTTATCATTGAAATGAACCTATGATATAAAATGCATCATTATACAACAAGCTAACTGAGCAGAAAAATTACTTATTGCATGTCTCTAAGAAAATTTGAAAATATTGATATAAAATAGTTAATTATCTAACATTAGTTAACTCTTATAAAAAAACTTATAAAACTATGCTTTTGTTAATGATTATGATGATGATGGTGACTACCATCCACTAAGACTTTTTGGTTTATTGGACTTTAAGAAGGAAAGTTATTACTCAGAGTTTTGTAAAATTTGATTCCTATGATTAAAAAGTTGACAAAGTGTTCCTAGGTCTCCATAGTTTTGACAAGTTAAGATATCATGGATATTAGAATTGTAGCAAATATTAAGAAACTATGATCGAATGTGAGTGTACATAGTGCACTCAAAAAGAAACCGAGATTCGTCCTCAAATCTCATAAACTGGAAAAGCTTGCAAATTCTTTCCTCCCATGGGTTTTAAAGAATTTTCCATTGCCCTATTTTTCTATGAAGCTCACGGGTGTTCATTCTTATCATGGAAATATTAATCTTCTTCTTGGAACTGGTTAAGACCGAGAGGCACTTTTGATCTTCCATATTAGGATTAATGACTTTTTTGTAATATCTTAACTTTCTTTTACCCTCTAAGTTTGTATTGTTCAAAATTATTTCTTTGAACTTAGATGTGATAATATTTTTGAGGTTGTTGATATCTTGCAGAGTATCATTTTCATCAATTCTCCAAAGATATAACCAATCCATGGCATCTTTATACCATCCTCTCTTAAGTCGAAGATGACCGTGACTAGAATTTAAAGATATTTTAGGGAGTCTATGGTTTTCCATGCTATTTATCTTATTCGTGTACATCAAGTGTCTAGAAATAATGATGATTTTGAGGAAGGAAAATCCCACTTCTAAAAGGAGAATAGGATAGGGCGTATTTCTCTTAATTTTGAATTTATACATGATGAAGTCATTTAAATTTACTCGATCATTTTCCAGGATTCTGGACAGATGTTGCAGCCCCAAACATGACAATGATAGAATATAATGGGAGTGACAAGAGTTTCAAAGAGGAACTTATTTTTATCCCACATCATTGGATTTGTTAATTTACAATTGTTTTATAGGCCAAAGTAGGAATTCCACCCTCTGTTTATCATCTTCTCAATGCAATAGTTCCAATTGAGCTTTCGATGGATATCAATTCCAAGATATTTGTAGGATTACACTTCCTCCAATTTTTTATTGTCATAAACAAAATTAGCAACTTTATCTTTCATAAACAAGATAATAAATATTTTAGTTTTGTCATTATTAACATCCATACCCATGTTAGAGTAACATTCATTGAGGATATTTAATTGAATAACAAGGTCAGAGGAGAAAATTTCCAAAATAACAATAGCATTGACATCAACCAGGAGGACAATGAGTATCATAGCTAAGGTCGTTCCAACACAACATGCTTCTCCTAAAAAAAATTATATTTTATCAATATAGATGTAAAACATGGTACGGGAGAGGGGGAATCCTTGTTTGACTCCAATATTAAAGTTGATATATTTTTACCACCCCTTAGTGCTCTTAAATTTGGAAATGACTCTCATAAAACCTTATCTTGATAGCCCTAAGTTCCATAAGAACCTTTAGCTCGTCTAATATATTCCACAAGTTATCTCTAGGCACTGTATCAAAGGATTTTGTAAATTCCACAATGTAACAAAATATAGTAGATTTAGTATTACGACACTCCTCCACAACTATCCTAGAAGTAATGAGATCGTCTATGGTAGAGTGATGCCTTCGAAATCATGTTTGAATGTTAGCCCAGTTACCTTCACTTTCAAACCATTCATTGATTTTATTTCCTAAAATGATACCACAAATATTGGAGAAGAGGGGCATAATACTAATAGTTTGATAATTAGAGGGGTTAGTTTTATCACCGCGTTTGAATATAGTAATAATGAGACTTTGAGTCAAAGGAAGAGGAAAAGCTTGGATTACCTCTAGATTTAATAGCTTATGGATGTGAGGGATGAGAACAGTTCCTCTAGTTTTTTATATTTCTGCTTGATAACATTTAATATTTTTAGCTTTTCTATTATCTAGGTGTTTGACCCCAAATTCGATGTCTTCTAATGAGAAAACTTATTTCATTGCAATATGGTTTTGAGTATTCTTAATGACATTTGAGGATTCATAGATCCCTTTAAGATATGAATCTCAATCCTTCAAATCAATCTTGTTATTCTCTTTAGTTTTACTAGTTAGGATTTGTCTCTAGAACTGGTTAGGGGACACCTTAGAGAGGTGTAAAAAGTTGTTCTTGTTTTTCTTTTATATTAAGCCTTTTTTTCTTTTGATTAGAGCTTTGTAATTATTTAACCTGTCAATATTTAGAGATTCTTCAGTCACCTTGTTGATAGATCTTCTCACATTTTTTCATTCATTATCATACCCAGGGTTAGTTTTCTTATTATTCTTTTTACTCAAAATTTCAATGGATAACTTCTCAATGGAAGAGGAGAGGGTCATGATGAAATTAAGATAAAGGTCTCCTATATTGTTCATACTAGAAAGAGTAAACAAATAAGAAATTATATTTAATAAGAGACCATAATTACTATCATTATTATTAAGAATATTAAAATCTAACTTTTAAATGATAGATATAGAAAATCAACTCAAACTTATTTTCATGCCAAT
Organism: Pseudotsuga menziesii; assembly: GCA_001517045.1. Classification (NCBI taxonomy): domain Eukaryota; kingdom Viridiplantae; phylum Streptophyta; class Pinopsida; order Pinales; family Pinaceae; genus Pseudotsuga; species Pseudotsuga menziesii. The sequence goes on along the minus strand of LPNX010212261.1, from coordinate 613,402 downwards.
AAGCTAATTGTGTCCTTTGGTGTAACATCCCTCCTTACTCCTATTCTTCTGTCACTGAAATACAAGTTTTTCCTAGAAAAGAGTTGAAGGTCAAGGTTGTATCATAAAAGTTCCTAAGTATTGTTATTTATTTCCTAAGTTGTCTTGATATTCACCTTGTTGTTTAACAACTTATACATATTAGCCTATGCCTAATAGTTATCGTATAAGCACTAAATGAAATCCTAAACAAACTTAGGATGAGATCTAATGGCCAATAGTATGAACGTTTATGATTTGGTCAAGGTGTTTATTGAGATAAACACGTAACTATAATGTGCTTTATTTACTTGATGATATCATCTTGATCAATAAGAATGATTATTGAATTATTAGATTTGTAATATTTTAAGTACTTATGTAGTGTGTATATATAGAAAGAGAAAGAATCGTCTGTTAGATTTTATCGACATGCACATTGGAAAAAATAATTTTTTTTATATGGTTAAACAAAAGGAACAAATGAAATATGATCTTTCAAACTGATATTTTATCCACAGTTAAGTTTTTTTCAAGTATGAAGGCTTCATCCTCATTAGAGAGAGTCAAACCTTATCTTTTAAAGATAAAAAAGAGGTGGAACAACTTCTAGAGGTGATTTTTTTTTAATTATGGCTCTGTCCCACTCTTTGTGAATAAGAGAGGGACACCATCATTGTTATGAGGATATTGTTCCCATTCCCATCGTAAACAAGAATGATGCAAATCCTTGATATGGGATCTTATTTCCCATTCCTCTCTCGAGAGATATTTCCACTCCTCTTCATTTATTAGTGGGGAACTTGGGGTGTTGGGGAAGGAGAGGGAAGTATCTATGTAATAGAAGAGGCCATGTTTTATTTAGGGAGAGTGGGGTTTTCCATTTATTATGTCCTCGATAAGGGATATTTATGTTTCGGTGACCCTTTATTTATTTTCCCTAGATTTTCCACTATAACAAATTACTTTTTTGGG
>LPNX010212261.1:570871-611511 GCA_001517045.1 Pseudotsuga menziesii | reverse complement strand
GGGGGGGGGGGGGGGGGGGGGGGGGGGGGCGGTTGAATCGAACCCCCCGTAAAGGTCCTTTTGAAGCTGATTTTAAAAAAAACCTCCCTTAAAGGTCACAGGAATTTGAAAATTTGGGGGCGATGGTTATATCACATGATTTGAAAATCCCAGAAAATATACCATGCATAGGATATATTTGGCATGCGATTGAGATGTGGTATCACATTTGAAGGTTTAGTGCACCAAGGATGGTTCTCATGACCCAATTCATGTTACAGGCTGAAGATCAAGAGTTTTAGTCTATAACATGTGGATTTTGGGTTCTACATAGGCCATCCATGAGGCCCTAGTCCACCTTTTTCCTATCATAGGGATATGGTGTCTATTTTGAGATTTGTCACATTATGGATTATTCTTGGTCACTAATACTTCATTTGATAACAAAAACCATGTTGTTGGGATAGAAAATTTTCCTATGGTTCTCATGTTCTTTGCATAGTAACCCACATAATTGCATAGGGAATGTGTAGGGAATCCTTTTCCTACATCTGAGATATGGCCAGCAAGTTGAGGAGGGGTGCATTAGGCATGAAACTTGAGGACCATTCCATGGTATAATGAAAAATATAGGACCTTACATTGTATCATTTTACTATGGAGATATGTTACATGTGTGTGGTCCCAAACCACCATATTGGCCCTCCATAGGGAATATTTGTCTTGGAAGCGGGATATCGTGCTAGTTTTGAAGTTAATTAGAACATTAAACATGGTTCTTTGTTCCCATCATTGGTGCCTCTTCATCATTAATCCATCATTTGATACCAAAACACATGTTGTTTGGATAAAACATTTGTTAATGGGGCTCATTGTCTTTGCATAATAACCCGCGTCATTGCATAGGGCCTGTGTAGGGAATCCTTAGCTGCCTACATGTGATATGTGGCCACCACATTGAGGAGGGCCACACTAGGGATGGATATTGAGGACCATTCCATGGTATAAGGAAAAATATAGGGCCTTATGTTGTCATGGTCCTTGTGTAGGGCCCTAGACATAATTACTTTACCTTACAAGTGAGATATGGTGCCCATTTAAATATGTGTAACATTGATAATGATGATTATTGTGGCCTATAGCATGGCCCGTGAACTAGATTTAGGGTCTTATGCCATATTAATTTTCTATGTGGTTGATGGTTCATGCATGTTAACCTACACTACCACATAATAACTAAGTATGGAAACTCTAGCCTACATGTAACAATGGGATTCATGAGTGATGCGCCATAAGGCCTTGAGACAACACATAATCTCTATGGAGGGGAATATTCTTTCAACTACAAGTGGGATATGTTTGTATTTTGATATTTATAACCTCGATAATTGATCTCTTGGCACACACCATGGTATAGGGTTTAATTTTATGGCCTAAGTTCACACCATTTGTTTACTAGGTCATGTACCATCATGATTCCCTTGACCATCACTTATCATGAATCTACATAGAAAATATCTAGTCTACATGAGAGGCATGGTAATCATTTTGAAAACTTGCGCATAGGGGATGGTTCTTGATGCCTGACTTAAAATACAGTCAAAACTATGGTCTTATTCTTTAACATTTTCCTCTAAAGCTCATGCTCCATACGTGGGGCCCCAAATTAGCATCATAAGCCCTCCATAGGGAATATTTGGCATGTAAGTTGGATATGGTCATGTCCATTTTGAGTTTTAGAACAACATAAAAGGTTACAAATGATACCAAAGTAAAGGTTTCATGAACCATAATTTATGGGGTCCTTAGCCACTATGTAGAAATTATAAATGGGAACTTTGCTTATTGTTTCACCTTGTTTTGTGCTAAATCCAAGTTGTCATTCAATAGTTGGAGAACCTCTTTTTCATGCTTTATGCATTCCTCAACTTCCTGAAACATAGATTTCTCTTTGTGGTGGATGATCCTTGCACTTATCTATGCATATATAATGATCTAATGAGTTGTAAAAGAATTGTCAAATACATGGATTTTCTTCACAACATTAAGGTAGCGGGAAGAGGGATCAATATGTGCATTCTTATTAGAAGGATTGGGAGGTGGAGGCCCCTCTTATTATTAATCAATTGATTGATCAAATTTGGGCTTAAGCTCCATATTCTTTTACTCTTAGAAAACATTTTTGTTTAAGGAGATTATGGTTAAGCATAAAAACCTTGAAAATATTAATTCTGGTCTTAACTTATGAAATAACAATGTTATTTTTATCATTTTTTAAATTTAAAGTTTATTTTGAATATTAAATTTTATATCTTTTATTGTATAAATAAATAACAAATAAATATAAAAAAAATTATATTATCTAATTATATAAATAAATAAACCAAAAAAACAATATATATAATATTAAGAAAAATAAATACAAAACATTAAATCAAACAAACATTACCAAAACAAACTCTAATTCCCACTAGAAGTATCCTTACCTCCCAACTTCCCCACCTCCAATGCATACTTTCTGCAAAAATTGTCCATTCCTCCCAACCTCCAGCAAGTAGAATCAACAAAACTTAACCAGGTAGAGCATGGATTTATGTCAATTGGTTTTATGTTGAAAACTGGTGAAGCCTGAAGATATGGAAATATTGTATGAATCACTATATGGATAATTAGGGTGGGATATGGATCAAGGTATTTTGTAGATTATGCGTGCCAATATAGAGGAAGAACTACATAATCTTGATGACAAGTATGTGCATCTCCCCCATCCTTTGTGTTATTGATTGAATGAGTTGCCAGGGTTTTCCCTCTTGATTTATTTGTATGCTTGCACTACTTATGAATTTTGTAGCTTTAATGAAAGAGTTATCACTAGCATGCATGCATGATCAACCTTTTTAACACCCTTGCACAACCAAATCTCTTTATTGCACCGACCCTTCCTTTCAAGCATATGCTTTCGGGCAAGTGCTCGGTCGAGGGAATTAACGCTAGTCATCGGTTGAGTTAGCACGATCTGGAATGGAAGGAGAGGTTTGACCTACTCAGCATGCCCTAGATATGATGGAATATTCTACATTGAGCATGATAAAAATAGGTTCATATAAATAGTAAGATCCTACCCAAGGTAAGATAACTATTATTTCAATTAGGATTTTTGTTATGATTGGGTCTTCAATTATTGGAAAAAGGTCGTATTGTCCAAATAATTAGGTAGATGGATGTGATTATATGATCTATAAATGGTAGGTGGGACAAATTGTTGATGTATTTGTAACTCCAGAATGTCTTCACTTATATATCTTATGTATTATACCCTGTAGTTCCTATCAGGAAGTATCTCTAATGTAAACAAGTCATGTAAAGTCATTGAGATTAACCCTCCATTGTAAGTCAGGGAAATAGTCCCCACAATTGAGTTAAGGTTAACCCTCCTTGTTGATTGGATGACAAAGACCCCACAGTTGTGGGGCACTAGGGTTATTAAACTCTCCTAGAGAAGTTGGCCCTGGTAAGTAATTGTTAAGTGAGGACGACTTGTTAGAGTGGACATTAAGTGGATGAAAGAATATAAATAGAGAGTGATCCCCTCTATTTATCACCCACACTCACTCACTGGGGTGCATGAGTGAGAGAGGAGAAGCTCTCTCAAGTGAGAAAGAGAGAATAACTGTTGGAGATCATCTTTTCTATCTTTGGGTTTTACTGCTGCTATTGGTGCTCATTCTATCTCTGAGGAAGTTGCAAGGTTTTCTCTTTTATGGTTTCCCTGAGGAAAATTCTTTGTGTCTCTTATCTCTTGTGATTATTGATGTGCATGTTATTCTCTCAAATAAGATCCTAAGATCATATTGCTTAAATGATAAAAATATAACATGGTATCAAAGCTAACCTCAGAAGAAGGCATTGTGCAGCTACAAAAGCGAGGACTTCTTACTTTTTGGGTCTCTCTCCATAATCCATCAGCAAAAGGAGGCTAGGTTGACTCTCCAGTGAAGGGTGCATCTTTTTTTCGAAGTAGAATTTGATTCTAGGCATTTTCATTTTTTGCTGCGGGAAATTAGGGCTTCTTACAGAAGAGGAATTTTTGAGTGAGCTTAGCATAGGATTACTCTCCTCATCAAAATCTAAGTGCAGAGACCTAGTTTGAGATTTTTGGTTGGGTGAAACTCTGGGAAATTCAAACCCTAATTTGACCCGAGGCTTGAAAAAACCCTAAAATACTAAAACTGATAGTTTTGGTAGATTCACAATATATCGATATTGGAGAAGTATCAGGAGCCAAAACTTTCATAGTCCAAAGATAAATTCCTGATGTACACTATGTATACATTTCATCCTTAGATTTACTATATTCTATGAGATATGATTTCCTCCAATTTAGGGTTCCAGCCTCTTCCAGGATTCATCCCTAAACAGGACACCTAGGGATAATTTCAATATCAAGGGCTACAAAGATCCAAATGAAATTTCACAAAATATTTCATATAAGGCACAGACTTTACTTTCTATGGTAAAAGTTTCATACCTCGAAGGTGAAACAGTGACTGGTTGAAGTTTGTACAACTTTGCTATGCTGAACAATCCTAAAACAAGTCACCTTGGGAAAGCTCTCATAAGTCCCAATTGGTGAAACCAATTCTAGTCAAACCTATGGTGTTGGAAAGGGGACAGACTAGTTTACCTTAGTAAAAAATTTCAGACACATAGGAGTATTAGTTTCGTAGATACCATAGAAACAATATTAGACATTTCTACAGAAGAAATTGAAAAACTAGGGGTTCCTGTTCTAGGAGCTTCCCTCCACTGTTTTTAGAAAAGGAGTACATTGGACAGCTCACCTTGAAGAGGTATATATATCTATCCAATCATATCTAAAAGATTCCAATTTTTTAAAATTAGGGTTTCTATGACAAACCCTAGATCAGCTAGCTCTGGAACCAAGATGGACACCTCAAATCGATAAGATCTAATATTTTTCTATTTACAGTTGAGGTTCTCATTTCAAGATGACTAATCACACTAGCTTGATGACAAGCATGGTGAGGCTGACAACTTCCAAGCATGGAAGTATAGAATCTCACTAGTTCTTGAAGGAAATGAATTGGACACCTACATAAGTAGAGAGGTTCTAGTTCCAGAGGGAGATGAGGCTAAAAGACTTACACAAGAAGAACTTGGTCAAGGCCAAGAAGATCATGGCTGATTCAATAATGAATCACCTTACACCACAAGTTTCTTCCCTCAAGAAACTGAAAGAGATGTTTGATTCCTTGACCAAGCTATTTGAAGGGAAGAATATAAATTGAAATATGAATTCAAGAAACTAGTTGAAGAATGTGAAGATCCAGAATGCAAAAACCATACAAGGGTCTCTCAAATCAAATATCAACATGAATTAGTAGAAGAAGAAGTGGAGAATGTAGAAGTTGTGATAACTACCTTGAATAGCCTCCCAGGATCATGGGATTCATTCATTCAAGGAATGTGTGCCAGAAGGAAGTAATTACTTTTAGCAGACTCTGGGAAGAGCACAGACAAGAAGAAGCTCAACTCATAATAAGAGAAAATAAGATGGGAGCAACTGAAGTTCAAGCTCTCACCATCCAAAGAAGATCCCTCAAGCGATGAGGAATACGAAGGAATCAACTCTTGAAGAACCTCTTATCCATCTTAGCATTTGGATAAGAAATGATGACTAAAGAAGATGATGAAGCTGAAGGCTCAAGAAGGATTCTACCCATGAAACAAATAAAGATAAGTATTCAATTGTCATTTCATGATATTGTTTTTTATGCACTTGTTTATATTCAATTGATGTTTTATGCATGATAGAATGTTTGCATTAATGACAGTATACTACTAATGTGCATGTGATGGGTAAGTAGCTCATGGTGCTATACAAATCTCCATTGTTACTTATCTAGAATGAAACCTCTTTGCTGACATATTGGATTAGTGCACAATCTCAATGTTGTCTTGGTAGAGATGGAAGGCATCTAGAAAGTTTTCGTGAGATATGGATGAATGTTGTATTGGCTAAAATAGTTGCATGATTATATATTTATGCATAAGAATTTACCATTATGAATACGCATTATGAAATGTTTTTGATCATACAACTGGTGCATTTGACTTGTAGGAAAGATCACATATAATCACCTACAAGAAAAGAAGGATGAGACTTGCTTCAAAGAACAAGTGACGAAAGTTCAAGAAATAATTCAAGATGAAGAATAATATGATGATACTTTCAAAGAAGATATCTCAGACATAGTGCACTTATGTAACACTATTGAGAGACATCATTGATGAAGAACCTTCTAGATATGAAGAAGAATCCAAGAAGAAAGGGAAGGAGAGTACCAGTTCAAGAATAATCATGTCTAGAATGCAACATCGATACCTGAAGGGAAGTCCCTAGTATCTTCCATATGGATCTACAAGATCCATCATGCAGTAGATGCAACATCATGGGATACAAGGCAAGATTTGTAGCACAAGTCTTCTCATCGAAAGAAGGCATAAACTACGAAGAGGAATTTTCAGTCATTGGAAGTTAAGACACATGACAGGAAGACTCATGTGTGCAAATTAAAGAAGGCCTTGTACGAGATCAGAAAACACCCATGGGATAAAACATACATGAGGATATTGAAGATCACCTAGATTGATGAAGATATTAACCTTTTATACAATGTTGAAGATGAAATCCTATAGAGGATGACAAGCTCACTGATGGGTGTGAGAAGAACACTTCCAATATAGAGGATCTTGGTATCCAGTGACCCTAGATGGATACATAGAATATTAGTAGTAGAGGAAGCTACTTGTCACTCCAATATAGAATGTTTCAATACATAGAGTACAAAAGACAAAGATAGTATGATGCTCCGCTTCAGAGGGAGTGACTGCAAAAGATCCTGAGGTTCGACATGGTATGACAGAATGGACAGATTACTGATTGCTCTAGGCTTTACCGAGAGTAAATTGGAATCCACCCTTATTTCAAGGTTGAATGTGGAAGACCAGTAATGATCCTATTATATGTTGATGACTTGTTCCTGAAAGAAAAGAGGAACTCATTAAAGTTGCAAGAGGAGACTTGCTGCCAAGTTCAAGATGAAGGAATTGGATATGATTTACTACTTTCTAAGCATGGAGGTGTGGCAAAATGAAGATGGAATCTCCCTGGGACAAGGGAAGTATGTAGTAGAGACCCTGAATAGGTTCAATATGATGGATTGCAAGACCATGACCACACCTATGGAATCGAACCTGAAGCTATTGTGTGTTGCTTCATCAAAGTCGGTTGATGCCATGATGTATCGTCAAATTATTTGTTCCTTGATGTACTTGACGAATACGATACCATATATTTGCTTTGATGTGAACAAATTGAGCCAGTTCTTGACGGATCTGAGACATGTTCACTTGATTGTTACAAAGCATATTCTGAGGTACCTGAAGGTTACAATTGATTATGGGCTCAAATATGAGGTGAATCAAAAGATTAACCTGGAAGGTTATGTGGATTTGGATTGGGTAGGAAGTTCCATTGATAGAAAGAGCACTTTAGTGTGTTGCTTTAGTATGGGATCAGGTGTGATCTCCTAATTTAGCAAGAAGCAGTCTTGTGTGGCACTTAGTACAGCCAAAGTAGAGTATGTTGCAGCTTGTTCGGCTAGTTGTGAGGTAGTGTGGCTGAGAAAGATACTATGTAATTTATTTGATCTCCAGATGGATGCTACTTGTATATATTGTGACAACCAGAGTTGTGTGAAGCTATTAGACAACCCAATGTTCCATGAAAACTCAAAGCATATTGACATAAAGTATCACTATATTAGGGATATGGTGCAGATAGGAGCGATGAAGCTCCAATACATTGCGATGGATGAGCAGATAGCCGATGTACTGACCAAACCATTAACTAGAGTAAAGTTTGAGTACTTCAAGGAGAAGCTTGGTTTTCTCTAGAATTGATGTGTCCGTTGGCCTTTCTAACATGCTGGAAGGTTGAGCTTCACATGGTCAGATGTAAGTGTAGAGATGCTCTGATGTGATTGTGGGTTGTGTTACCACATGATCAGTGCAGAGATATTCTGATGTGATTTTAGGATGTGTACCCACATGATCAGTGCAAATCCATTATGATGTGATTGAGGGATATGTTCCCACATGATCATATATAAGTGCATAGATGCTCTAATGTGATTGTGGGTTGTTTTACCACATGATCAGTGTAGAGATATTCTGATGTGATTGTTGGATGTGCTCTCACATGATCAGTGTAGAGCCATTCTGATGTGATTGAGGGATGTGTTCCCACATTATCGGATGTTAGTGCAGAGCCTTTCTGACATGATGAGGTTGGATGTAAGTGTAGAACCTTTCTAACATGATGAGGTCAGATGTAAGTGCAGATCCTTTCTGACATGATGAGGTTGGATGTAAGTACAACGCCTTTCTGAGATGATGAGGTAGGATGTAAGTGCAGAGCCTTTCTGACATGATGAGGTAAGATGTAAGTGTAGCACCTTTCTGACATGATGAGGTCGAATGTAAGTGCGACACCTTTCTGACATGATGAGGTCAGATGTAAGTGTAGAGCCTTTCTGACATGATGAGGTTAGATGTAACTGCAATGCCTTTCTAACATGATGAGGTTGAATGTAAGTGCAGATCATTTCTGCATGATGAGGTCAGATGTAAGTGTAGCACCTTTTTGGCATGATGAGGTCGGATGTAAGTGTAGAGCCTTTTTGACAAGATGAGAGTGCTAGGCCTTTCTAACATGGTTTTTGGATGTGTTCCTCCCATGGTCAGATGTGAGTGCTGGGCATGCCTTTCTGACATGGTTCGTGGATGTATTCCTCCCATGGTTAGATGTAAGTGTTGGGTGGGCCTTTCTGACATGGTTCATTGGGATCACATTTCGGATGAAAAATGGAAAGCAGTGCAACCTAAAAGTGAAAATTCCATATTTGTTGGATATTATGAAGATGTAATAGGTTATAGACTTATTCAGCCACATTCTCATGATATAATCATTAGAAGAGATGTTAAACTTGATGAAAATCTCTTGTATTGCGAGCCTAACTTGGTGGGTGTGCTATCCTTGGCCTACGAGCCTGATTCGACGATTGTGCCTTCTTCTACTTCCAACTTCCTTGACAGGTTTCCAACTTTAGTTTCTGATGATGACAGTGAGAATGAAAATCCACCTCCGCCTGCTCATGTTCCTCTAGTTGCACCAGCACATGTGCTTCTTCGATGGGTCCATTCAACATGTGAAGTAGCTGGTGATCTTGCCAGTGATCCTAAAGATCTTTCCAGTGATCCTAAAGATCAACACTGTACACGTTCTCAGTTTCAGCGAGCCTCTTCTCTTTTGGCTCAAGTTTCCAAGAGTCATGATCGAGAAACTTTTGCAGAAGCTTCAAGAAATCCAGATTGGGATGCATCTATGGATGAAGAATATCATTCCTTAATGGCGAACAATACTTGGGATCTTGTTCCTCTTCCAAAAGGAAGAAAACTTGTCAGATGTAAATGGGTCTATAGAACTAAGTATGCATTAGATGGAAGTGTTGAAAGACTTAAGGGAAGGTTAGTTTCCAAAGTTCTGCCAAGTTGAAGGAATCATACTACAATGAAACCTTTTCTCTTGTCGCTAAAATGAACTCCATCTGTCTTGTTCTTTCCCTTGCAGCCTTACATAACTGGGAAGTCTATCAAATTGATGTTAAGTCTGCCTTCTTACATGGTGATTTACAGGAGAAAATTTACATGGAACAACCTCCTGGATATGTTCAGAATAACTCTAGCCTTGTCTGTCACCTTAAGAAATCTTTATATGTCATTAAGCAAGCTCCTAGAGCTTGGTATGCCAAAATGGATAGCTTTCTCCTTGACACTGGTTTTTCTAGATGCCATTCTGACCCCAATGTCTATACCAAGAAAGTAGGAAACCATCTCATCATACTTTTTCTTTATGTTGATGATCTTATCCTTATTGGTAGTGACCCTAAACTTTTAACCCATGTGAAATCCAGTCTTAAGCAAAAATTTGAAATGTCAGACTTGGGAAATTTGCATTATTTTCTTGGTCTCCAAGTCTTGCAAACCAAAGAAGGAATATTTCTTTCCTAGTCTAGATATGATTGTGACCTTCTTTGTCGCTTTCACATGGAAGATTGTAAAATATCCCTTTCTCCCTTCTAGTCTGGAGTCAAACTTTCTACCACTTGTACTTCCCCTGAAGTAGATGCCACCTTGTATCATTAGCTTGTTGGCAGTCTCTTATACTTGACTCATTCTCATCCTGACCTTTCCTTTGCCCTTGGTCATGTTTCCTGTTATATGCAAACACATCATGAAAGTCACTAGAAAGAAGCAAAAAGAATACTTCGATATTGTAACACCCCAGTTTTGACCCTATTTGAATTAAACGTATATGATGTATATATTAATCGTGGTGTGGAGCTAAAAGAAAAATCCCCACCATCGATTTGGTTGTGTTATGTTCGGTGATTGAAATCGTTTCCAATGGTATATTGTGATATAAAACACATATTAGTTTTGGCATCATGTAAATATACATATTTAATTAAAATAAACCCCAACCAGCTATGTTAATGCAACCATGATGAAAGGGGCATGATTTTCCTAAGGATAAGGGGGGGGAATGTTAAACCATGAGCCTATGGGGAAAAGCCATGTGTCAGCCATTAAAAAAACCATGATGTTAGTTGGGAAGTTATTGTTGGGAAGTGGTGGGTGCCAGGACTATCATTCCTTACCCACACACCCACTCCGCCAACAGACTCTCCATATTCACGTGGCTAGGGAAACCACTGCCCGTTACTCCATTCTTGCTTTTCTTCATCGTTTCCTCACGTAGAGAGTTGGAGAAACCATTTACTGTCACCCACAATTTTTCCTATGAAGGATCCATTCACGATTTTGGTTTGTTGTTGTTCTCCCCATGAATCGTGGTTTTGCTGTTGTTCTCCCCATGAATCATGGTTTTGTTGTAGGTTCATTTGTGTTTTGGTTACTCTTGGTTCATCCACAAATTTGGTTTTCTTCCATTTAATCCACGATTTTGGTTTGTTGTGGGAGCAATTACGATTCAGGTTGCTGCTGAGTTGTTTTGGCCATGCTAGGGCCAAGAACAACTCTGAATTGCTTTGCTTGGCCTGAGTTGCATTCACCATTTTTGGTTACCATCCAATTTTCTTTTGTTTCTCACAGAGCTATGAAATGCTTGGTTTTGCTGCGTGTATGTAGTGGTTGGTCTTCGAACTGTGTTGGAGTGGGAATGAAGGTTGGAGTATGCTTGATAAACTTGGTGTGTTTGGGAGCCACACAGACAAAGCTAGAGGGTTGGATTTCTTCTCCACAACCCTTGAATATCACTGGAAGGGAGGTTAATGCCTGAGCGACTGTGTAGCAGATAAGGGACTGATTTCCTTGTGTTGGGTGTGTGTGGGTGTCCTAGAATTCAGGATAGTTCTAGTGTGGGTGTCCTTAGCTCTTCAATGAGCTCACCAGATTAGCATTCAACTTTTGCCAGCTCCTTGATGGCCTGATAAACCCAACTGTGTTGGCTTGGCTGATTTGTGTATCCTTGGCTATGTGTAAGCCTACTTATTCCTTATTCCTTGGGGAATCATGCCTGGCTCAGGGGTGGTAGCGTTGCTGAGAGATTAAGGAGCACACTGGCCTATGCTTGGGTGGAACATTGCAATGACATAGCTAGTTGCGAGACGAATTCCTCAATCAGATAAGTATTCTAGGCTATTTCATCTCTGCAATCATATTTACTGTTTAATGAATTATGATGAACATGTTGAATGCTTGGAAGTATGGTTTTTCTTATGCTGTATGATAACCATGTATGAATCTTTACTTCAAAGCATTTTATTTCATTTTTTATGTATGCACATGTTCATGGGGCTATTTGCTCAGTTGGCTAATGGCATGGTAGCATCCTCTTCGTCGTTCAGAGGGTTGGGGAAATTACAGTTTGTGGTATCAGAGCCCATGTTGCAACATGGGCCTGAATGGGCCATGAAGAATCAGTGATAGAGGGAGGTTTCCCTCTGCCCAGTAGGAAAATCTAAGAATGACAGGAAATTTCAACGAAAATTCATCCAAGTGTGAAAATCATCGGATGGATTAGGCTGAAGCCCACTTGATATGTCAGAGGACTTAGCTAGAACCTCCTTCGATGCATCGGATATCCTGGGCAGAAGTCCACCAGACGAGGGATAGTCAGAAAGAATTTTTGAAAAATTTTCTAAGTGTCAAGAACATTGGATCGTCGAAAGACTTAGTCGGAAGAACCTCCGATACATACCCCGACGGTGGAAGAAAGATGATGAAGGTGTCGATACATCGGTCGGGTTGGCAATTTTGAGCTGCAACGGCGACGGTAGACAGTACATGATTGAACCGATGTGGGTGAAAATTCAAAAATTTATAAGTGTTGAGATCATCAGAAGTATTCAGCTAAATACTACCGAAAATTTGGCTTAGATCAGCTGAAGAGTGCCAAAACGTCGACCCCTTTAGCTGGGAAGACTTTTGATGCCACCAGAGGAAAAAGAGGTGAAGACGGAGCTGAAGTGTCGACAAGGATCTCCTGAAGACCACTGAAACGTCGGAGAAACTTAGTTGATTGAGCAGCTGATGCAGCGGCGGACAATGGTAGAAGTTTTTACGAAGAGCTGGGAGTGTTGGAAAATTTTAGACGATCGAGTAGCCGACACGGTGGTGGCAAGAAGAAGAAGAAGAATAAGAAGTTAAAAATAAATTTTTTGAAATTTTTTTGAAGTGTTGAAATCATTGGAGGCCTTCAGTTGAAGATCGTTGAAACGTCGGCTAAGATCAGTTGAAGACCACTGAAACATCAGCCCATTTAGATGGAGGGACCCCCAATGTCACCGGAGGAGGAAGAGTAAAGAGCACCGATACGTCGATAGGAAGTTGAAGTTGGAGTCGATGAAGCGGCTGGAAAGGAAAGAAGGCGTCGTAATGACGGCGGAAGATAAAAGGGAATTTTTTTGAAAATTTTTCCAAGTACAGAAAAAATCAGAAAAATTTAGATGATTGACCCACTGACACATCAGAGAAATTTAGATGATCGGTCCACTGACACGCCAGAGAAAGTTAGAGGATCGGTCCATCGATACGTCGAAAGCCAAAGGAAGATCGGCCTGAAACATCAAAAAAATTTAGTTGATTGGACCGCTGATGAGCGTCGCATGAAAGATGAAGTTCAGACCACCAAGGTGTCGGAAGTGTAGTCATCTAAGGAGCCGATACGTCGGATGGTTAGTTGGGAAGAGCTCCAATTTGACAAAAGAGAATTTTGAAGTTTTCAAGTGGGATTTCTCAGGGGATTTCAACAGTTTTTCAGTGGGATTTTCAACAGTTTTTTAGTGGATTTTCAGGGCTAAAAAGGAGAAAAGTGGCAGTGATCTTATGCACCAGATTGCAAGAAAACCAAAGTGGCAAACCCCCTTGACCCCTGTCGTCTACCTAAGATAGTCGTCTTTGAGGAAGAAAATTCTTTGTTTGGGGAAAAGTTGTCATTTTATGATTTTTTTCCAAGAGAAGGTAAGTAATTCTGATTTGTATAAATGTTATGCATCTAACAGTTGTGTTACTAACACATTTGCAGAATCATAGTCACCTTCAAGGGAAGTATTCCACGTAGTGCGGTTTGGTAAGTAAGTTGTGGTTCATCCATGAGAACCCATGATGGATATGATGCTCGATATTCCTATGAGCATGCGTGAGATGCCATGGGAGAAAATGTTTATAATGGAAATGATGACATAGGGTCTAATGGAAGGAGATTCCAAGAGACGTTGTCAGATGTTGCAGCCACCATGAGAAGCATGATTAAATCCTGAGAAGAGCAGCATCAGTTGAATGCTGTTATGTTGCAGAGTTTGACAGACTTGCAAAGAAAGATAGACTCTGGATGGGGTACATCAAAACCAGAAGGCAGTAAGAGCAGTACTAGGAGAAGAAGAAGGAATTCTAGTGGATCATCTGACTTCAAAGAATCCAGTGGGGATTCAAGCTCTTCTTCTCATAAGGGATAAATAAAGAATCACCATAGGGATCGCTCTCGGGATGAATTTAAGAAGGCTAAACCTCCTACATTTGATGGTGAGGTAAAGACTAGACAAGAGGCTGAAGCTTGGATTCTTGGGATAAAGAAGTACTTCGAAGTTCAGGATTATTTGGGAAACATGAAGGCAATATTTTCCACATTCAATTTGAATGGAAGAGCATCCATTTGGTGGGAACACTTCAAGCAAGTAAAGAGGATCAATGAAAGGAGACTTAAGTGGAAACAGTTCAAGAAGTATTTCAAGCAGAACTACCTCTCTGACAGGTATTATGATGACAAGATTAAGGAGTTCCATGAGCTGAGATTGGGACAGCAGACCATGGAAGAATATGCAAATAAGTTCTTGGAATTGTTGAGGTATGTCAGGTACATCAAAGATGAGAAGGTGAACATCCAACATTTTTTGAGTGGACTACCTCAGTCTTATAAAGACATAATTGAGTTTTATGAACCTAGAACTCTTGAAGAAGCAATAAGGAAGGCTAAGTATTGCTATGAGTAAAGCAAAGGTAAACATGATTACCATAAGGCATGGAAGGACAAGAAGAATGACAATTTTAACCAAAGAAAGAAAGGTTTCAAACCTTCTAACTTCAGGAACCTGCAGAAGCAGCCATCCCAAGCTACAAGCAAGCCAGTTGAAGTGATAGGAGAAAAGCCTAAAGATCCACAACAGAATAGAGGACCACTTCAATGTTGGAAATGTGGAGGATGCTACATGCGTAGAAATTTTCCACTCGGGAATGAGAGTGCAAGGCCAACCTACAATATTCGAGAAGCATAAATAGTAGGTCAAGTAGCAAGGGCAGTCCCTAGGATTTATGCAGCACTGGAGGACCGCCAGGAAGATTACCAATCAAATGTGGTTGAATTTGTAGGTAAGATTGTTGAGAAATTTGTTTCTATTTTGATTGGCCCCGGTTCTACTCATAGTTACATTACCCCTAGAGTAGCAGAGAAATGTGCTTTTAAGAAAGTAAAGCATAGGAAATCTTGGTTAGTTCAGCTAGCCACTGGAACTAAGAGAAAGGTTAGTGAAGTGGTAGAGAAATGTCCATTTTCCATGAATGGATTGGTCACTTGTGTAGATATGAATGTTCTACCACTTGGTTCCTATGATGTTCCCATTGGAATGGATTGGTTAGAAGCTCACAGGGTGAAGCTTGACTATTATAATAAGACTTTCGAATGCGTGGATGAAGAAGGGAACCCAGTAGTTGTGAAGGGTATTCCAAACGTGATTTTAGTAAGGAAGGTTTCAGCAATTCAGTTGAAGAAGTTTAGTAGGAAAGGTTCCCAGATGTATGTAGCTCATATTTTGGAGGCATCGGGGGATGAAACTCCTAGGATGGAGGACTATCAGGTGTTACAGGAATTCAAGGATGTGTTTCCTGATGAGATTCCAGGGATTCCTCCAAAGAGGGACTTTGATTTCAGAATTGAACTTGTGCCAGGAGCAGCACCCATGTCCAAGACACCCTCTAGGATGAGTACACCAAAGATGCCAAAGTTGAAGATGCAACTGCAAGAGTTTTTGGAGAAGAAGTATATCAGGCCGAGTGTATCTCCGTGGGGAGCACCAGTTCTATTTGTAAAGAAGAAATATGGTACACTCAGGTTGTGTATTGATTACAGACAATTGAACAAAGTCATTGTGAAGAATAAAAATCCTTTGCCTAGCATTGATGTCCTCTTTGATCAAATGAGAGGAGCAAAGGTATTTTCTAAGATTGACTTGAGGTCTGGTTACCATCAGGTGAGAATCAAGGATGGATACATTCATAAGACAACCTTTAGAACAAGGTATGGACATTATGAGTTTGTGGTGGTACCATTTGGTCTCACAAATGCACCCACTACATTTATGTGCCTTATGAACAGTGTCTTTAGCAGGTATTTGGACAAGTTTGTTCTTGTTTTCCTTGATGACATTTTTATTTTCTCTAGGAATGAGGAAGAGCATGCAGAGCATTTGAGATTGGCATTGAAATTGCTCAGGGAGCATCAGTTGTATGCAAAGCTAAGCAAGTGTGACTTCTATAGAGATAGAATTCAATATTTGGGTCCCATTATCTCAGAAGAGGGCATATCTGTGGATCCTGAAAAGATTGAAGCCATTATGAATTGGCCTACTTCAAGAAATGTGATAGATGTAAGATATTTTATGGGACTCGCAGGATACTACAGGAGGTTCATTGAAGGATTCTCCAAAGTTGCACATGCCATCACTTCTTTGCAAAAGAATGGGATAAAGTTTGAATGGACATCAAGGTGTGAAGAAAGCTTCTAGTATTTGAAAAATCTTCTCACCAGTGCACCAGTATTGAAATCTTCTAGTAGTTGAAAAATATTCTCACCAGTGCACCAGTATTGAAAGTTGTGGACCCAGAGAAAGATTTTGTGGTGTGTACCGATGCATGCGAACAAGGGCTTGGAGGAGTCCTTATGCAAGACAACCACGTGATATGTTACGAGTCAAGAAAGATGAAGGAGCATGAGAAGAACTATGCCACTCATGATCTAGAGCTTCGAGCCATAGTACATGCTCTCAAGATGTGGAGGCATTACTTGATGGGTAGAATATTTGAGCTAAGGACAGACCATTGTGGTCTGAAGTATCTATTTGATCAGCCTACTCTGAATGCTAGGAAAGCGAGATGGCTGGAGTTTTTATGTGTGTTTGATTTTTAAATTAAGCACATAAAGGGGAAAGAGAATAAAGTAGCTGATGCACTCAGCAGGAAGGCGCAGGAAATGCATGTGGCATCTCTTAGTATTTGCCAATCATATTTGAGGCAGCAGATTGTTAATCATGCTGCTGGAGATGAATTGTATGAGCAAGTAAAAGACAAATTGCAGAAGCAAAGTATTGAGAAGAGGTATGAGGGATATAAATTGGAAGAAGATGGACTTCTTACCTATAAAGGTAGAATTTACATTCCAAATGTAGCAGATTTGAGGAGAGTTATTATGGATGAAATCCATCAAGCTCCGTATTCTGGTCACCCAGGATACCAGAAGACAATTTCTACAGCCAGGAAACAGTACTTTTGGAAAGGAATGAAAAATGGCTAAATACATTTCAAGGTGCATGAAATGTCAGCAAGTAAAGGTTGAGCATCAACACCCAGCAGGTTTGTTGCAGCCTTTGCCAGTTCCAGAATGGAAATGGGAAGTTATTTCCATGGATTTTATCGCTGGATTACTGATGACTTGGAGACAACATGATTCCATCATGGTTGTGGTAGACAGGTTGACAAAGGAAACACATTTTACACCAGTTAAGTCTACGCATAAGATTGATGACATTACAAAGATATTCATGAAGGAGATTTTCAAATTGCATGGATTTCCTAAGGCAACAGTCTCTGATAGATATGTCAAGTTCACTTCAAATTTTTGAAAGGGATTGTTTGAAGATTTGGGTACAAAGCTAAACTTTAGCACTGCATACCATCCTCATACAGATGGGTAGAGAGAGAGAGTTAATCAGGTGCTGGAAGATATGCTTCGCATGTATGTGATGGACAAACCAACTAAGTGGGAGGATTACTTACACTTGGTAGAGTTTGCTTATAACAATGGACAGTAGGCATCCTTCGGGATGATTCCATATGAAGCTTTGTATGGAAGAAGGTGTAGGACACCAGTGACTTGGGATAATCCAGTGAACAAGGTTGTGATTGGTCCAGAACAGCTCAAGGAGATGGAGCAGGAGATTGTAAAGATCAGGAAGAATCTGAAAGCAGCAAAGGACACACAGAAAAACTATGCAGATAAGCATAGGGTGAATAGGGAGTTCAATGTTGGGGATCATGTTTACCTCAGAGTGAAGGAAAAGAAGAGTTCCTTGAAGCTTGGAAGCTGTACCAAGCTGTCGCAAAGATATTGTGCGTCGTTTGAAGTGCTTAAAATAATAGGTCCAGTTGCATATAGACTTTCATTTCCTGCTAGCACTAGAGCTCATAATGTCTTCATGTTTCTTTTCTTAAAAGATATGTACATGATCCTAACCATGTGATAAATTGGGATGTGATTCAGGTGGAACCCGAGGGAGAGTTCCAAATCGAGCCAATGCGCATCCTCGATCGGAAGGTCACCATGATCCGAACAGAGCATTAGGACAGGTAAAGGTGCAATGGGTGCACTACGGACCTGAAGAAGCTAAGTGGGAGCTGGAGGATGCCATACGATTAGCACATCCATTTTTGTTTAATTCTGCGGAACACTGAGGCGATACCGGTGTAGCATTTTGTTCAAATTTTGTAAAGAACTGAGGACAGTGCTATTGAAGGGGGAGGGGAATGTAATAGCCTAGTTTTGACCCCATTTGCATTAAATGTATATGATGTATATATTAATCGTGGTGTGGAGATAAAATCAAAATCCCCACCATCGATTTGGTTTTGTTATGTTTGGAAATTGAAATGATTGCCGATGGTATATCATGATATACAACACATATTAGTTTTGGCATCATGTAAATATACATCTTTAATTAAAATAAACCCCAACCAGCTATGTCAATGCAACCATGATGAAAGGGGCATGATTTTCCTAAGGATAAGGGGGGGGGGATGTTAAACCATGAGCCTATGGGGAAAAGCCATGTGTTAGCCTTTAAAAAAAAAACCTGATGTTAGTTGGGAATTTATTGCTAGGAAGTGGTGGGTGGTAGGACTGTCAGTCCTTTCCCACATGCCCACTCCACCAGCAAACTCTCCATATTCATGAGGGCATGGAAACCACTACCCATTACTCCATTCTTGCTCATCCTCACTCACAAGATTTTGTTCATCGTTTCCTCACGTGGAGAGTTGGAGAAACTGTTTACTATCACCCATGATTTTTCCTATTAAGGAGCCATTCATGATTTCGGTTTGCTGTTGTTCTCCCCATGAATCGTGGTTTTGCTGTAGGTTCATTTGTGCTGTGGTTACTATTGGTTCATCCACGAATTTGGTTGTTGTTGGTTTAATCCACGGTTTTGGTTTGTTATGGGGGAAATTACATTTTGGGTTGCTGCTGAGTTGTTTTGGCCATGGTAGGGCCAAGAACAACTCTAAATAGCTTTGCTTGGCCTGCGTTGCGTTCACCATTTTTGGTTTCCATCCTTTTTTCTTTTGTTTCTCACAGAGCTGTGAAATGCTTGGTTTTACTGCGTGTATGCAATGGTTGGTCTTCGAACTATGTTGGAGTGGGAATGAAGGTTGGAGTATGCTTGATAAACCTAGTGTGTTTAGGATCCACACAAATAGAGCTAGAGGGGTGGCTTTCTTCAACACAACCCCTAAATAGCACTAGAAGGGAGGTCAGGGCCTGAGGGACTGTGTAGCAGAGAAGGGATTGATTTCCATGTGTTGGGTGTGTGTGGGTGTCCTACAAGTCAAGATAGTTCTGGTGTGGGTGTCCTTGGCTCTTCAATGAGCTCTCCAGCTTAGCATTCAACTTTTCCTAGCTCCTTGATGGCCTGATAAACCCAACTGTGTTGGCTTGGTTGATTTGTGTATCCTTGGCTATGTGTAAGCCCTCTTATTCGTTATTCCTTAGGGAATCATGCCCGGCTCAGGGGTGGCAGCGTTGCTAAGAGATTAAGGAGCACACTGGCCTATGGTTGGGTGGAACGTTGCAGCAACATAGCTAGTTCCAGGATGAAATCCTCAATAAGATAAGTATTCTTGGCTATTTCATCTCTGCAATCATATTTACTGTTTAATGAATTATGATGAATGTGTTGAATGCTTGGATGTATGGTTTTTCTTCCGCTGTATGATAACCATGTATGCATCTTTACTTCAAAGTATTTTATTTCAGTTTTTATGTACGCACATGTTCATGGGGCTAGTCGCCCGGTTGGCTAATGGCATGGTAGCGTCCTCTTCGTCGTTCGAAGGGTCGGGGACATTATAGATATATTCAAGGTACAATTCACTTTGGGATTCATTACACTACATGGGGGAAACCTTTGTTGGTTGGTTTAATTGATTCAAATTGGGCCAGTGATCCTGATGATTGAAAGTCTACTGCAGGTTATGTTTTCAGTCTAGGATCTAGACCTGTCACTTTGGCTTATCAGAAACAACAAGCTCTTGCTCTTTCTTCAGCAGAAGCAAAATATCGAGCTACAATTAATGCTAGTTAGGAAGCTTTATAGTTTCGACAGATCCTTTCATAGTTTGGATTCAAGCAACAGCAGCCTACTCCACTTTGGTGCGACAATCAAAGTGCTATCAAGCTTACCAAAGATCCAGTTCTACATCAACGTAGCAAACACATTGAGCTACACATGCACTTCATCAGAAATCTTGTTCATGGTCGTGTTGTTGAAGTGCTCTATTGCCCTACAGATGATCAAGTTGCAGACATCTTCAACAAGGCTCTTACAGAAGTGAAGTTTTCTAAACTTTGATCTAGTTTAGGAGTTCATGAATGTGTCATTAAGGGGGGATAGGCTCTAATGTCTCCTTCCTTGTCCTAATAGTGTCACTTTTGTAAATCCTTCAATCCTATCCCGCGTTGTTCTTAGGGGGGGATGTTAGGATATTTAGACACTTAGGAGTTAGTTAATATCAACTTGTGTAATATATCTATTAGGTAAAGTGTGTTTCTTTAGTATGCATTAGTATGCATTTGTAAATATTCTAATCCGATGGTCACAATATGTTCTAGACATAGAGTGATGCGACGATTCAACTTCTCTTATATCATACCTAGCCTTTATCCATGGCTTAGCACCCGATTGGTCCATGATCTCTATTTAAATATCATGGAGGGTCCTTGGCTAGTTGATCGATTATGAGAAGCTCATTTGTAAATTATTTTCTTTTGCATAATAAATTGCTCCAAGTAGCTGTTTTGTTGGGGCTGTGGACTATTTCCCTCTCGAGGGTTTTAATCACATCAAAACACCGGTGTGTTGATCTATGATCTGTTTGTGTGAGTGGTTGTTCTTGGTGTTCGGTCTTTTGGGAGTACACTGCGTACCCAAACATGGTTCTACTAGGGGTTTTTGGTGCCTTTCCCCCAGTCTTCATGGGAGTATGGGGTGTAGAATTAGATGCAGAAGCAATCAGTTGTGTACCAAGAGGTGGATGTGACACCATCTCAATAGGTTGGAATGGTGTCGGCATGATTTTTGGTGTCAGGATGGGGATGAGTGGATCAAGGTACCACACTAGAATTCCCAAAGTGAATCCTGGAAGGCTGAGCATAGCCATGAATGGCTTACTCACAATTCTAGAGGGTGGAAAGAGAAAGGGGATCGTTTGTATGGGAAATGAACCCCAATAAATCCCCAGGGTCTACGGTTAGGGTTGCGGTTTAGGTGGCGATAAGGTCAGAATTGTAGTGGATGTGATGGTGCACAAATTCGACATGTCATCCGTCAAAGGAGGAGGTGGGAGGAAAAAAAATACATCTGTCAAAGGGGTGTTGGTAAATAGGCTTGGGCCAACGATATACAAGGAGGGGATGGAGATGATGTTGATGGTGGTGTCGATGGTTTGGAGGACATGCTCTAGAGTGACTGGTCCTTTAGGATCGTAGTACGCAAACTAGTAGATGGTCACAATATTCCCATCGTGGGGGAACATTAGGAGTTGAAATATGGTAGAAGAAACAACTCACATTGCGTACATGTAATTACGTCCAAGGAGGAGGTTGTAATCTAGCTAGGATTTCACAACCTCGATGTCAATCAACATGGTTTTTTCAGCCAACTCAATGGCAACATTTGTGACAATGCCTTGTCGTTGATCAGTGCGACCATCATACGCACGAAGGGATCTAGTTGATGGCTGAAGGGTTTGGGATCCAAGTTTCTACCAAACGAAGGTTGGCATAACACAAGTAGATGCACCCTCATCAAATGATACATTGATGAATGACCAAATTCCAAATGGTGATCGAAACCTAGAAGGTACGGATGATGGCATCCGGAGTTCTCCTTGATCAAAGTCTAAAGTGATCAACCTGGAACCAAAAGGGTCGACGACACCTAGAGTAGATAACAAGGATTTGTGTTGTGAAGGAAAAACCATTATCTCGTCTTTATCTACTCTCAACAAACCAATATTTTACGTTTATTTTCATAACGAAACCATTTTCTATTCTCATCAAACTCACCCTTCAATAATAAATAAATAATCAAAAGTTAATGTATTTCGACTACCATTTCCATTACCCATGGTTAAGTGTGGGAAGGAAACACATGGTTAAGTCCTACGAAGAAACACATGAATGCTACCTTCCACAAACACAATTTGGCTTGAAGCAAAACCACCTATAGTTGTTGACATGCCTGTACTTGGTAAAGGACCTCGAACTACCCCACTTTTAGTGTTCCACCGACCATGGGTTTTGGAGACCAATATTGATAAATTAAACTCTATCTAAGATGATCTTATTAGGGTTGGCTCCTCGATCGTTAATATATTTTTATTGTCAGTTATTTTTGACAAAATACATATTTCTTTGAATAAATTTCTAAATTACAATGTATATGGATTTTCACATGTTAATTATAGGAATTAGAAAGGTGATTATTTAACAAGGAACTTCAAATTTATTTTATGAATTTAATTTTGTTCACTTTTTATAAATTGTAAATCCAAACTTTATATAACATCTTTAGCCATTTTAACTACTAGGAAAGGGCTTTAAACTTTACACATCTTCCATATAAAATAAAAGTTTTCACAATCTATATTTATATGTTGATATTAACAATTTATTTATATGTTGATATTAACCCTAAAATTTATATATAAAATAAATAATAATCAATATACAATATTTTTTCAAATGAATTCTTAATTAATGATTTAAAGACAACAAACTAACATGCAAGTGTGGAACGACATAAATGGCTCCTTTTTTTATTATTATGTATATTATATCTAAAAGTTAATGGCTTAAAGATAACAAGCTAACATGCATGTGTGAAACCACATAAATGACTTCATGACGTATAATATAAATGTGATTGAATAGATTGATGGTTAGGATGGACCTAAGTAAGGTTTCATCTCATATAGATTTAATTTGCAAATAATGATGGAGATTATGATATTGTAACTAACATGATTAATATATTAAAATGACAACTTAGGGATTGTGTATAATTGTAGTTGTAATGATGATAGAAAACCATGTTATTTTGGAGCCGTAATGCTCAAAATCAGTGTGGTAATTTCATCTTTTCTATATTGCAATAATGGTTTCCAATTATTTTTATTTCATGTCGTAGTTATATTTTTAGTGTTATATTTGGATTTTCTTTCTCGTGTTTGCATATTTAATTTGGATTTTTTTTCGTGTTTGCAGATTCAAATAATAATATTGTTGCACTATGTTCATATGCCAAATGCAAGGCATTTTAGTCTATTAGAAATTTTTCATATAGTTTGGAGGAAGATGGGTTTAGAAGTTTCTATGTTGCTTAAAAAACAAAGTTTAGAATAGAAAAAAAGTGAAAAATATATTAATGTGGAGACTATAATGTCTCTTTAATATAATTAATAAAAACTAACCACACAACATAGCATTAGAAAACTTTTGACTAATCCACCCTTTTTCATGGATCTTTTCAGTCTTATTTTAATTCCCATGGCCCAAGCCAATAATTATTGTCAGAATGAGAATTGTTTACACATAGCAAGGATTCAATGATCATGAATGGAGTTCTTTATTTTTATTTTATATTATCTATTACTCTAATATGACTTATCCACCAGGAGATCCCCCACAACCGTAGGCATTTTTACACAGCCACTAGTCTTGTAGGTTGTGAGCAAATCCAAACCTTCCAAAAATTCTTAAAAGTGTGGAATTTGTTTCTCTTCAAATATTCTAGAATTCTCCGCTAGTCAAAGTCTCCATCAAACTGAATAAGATAACCACCCTGAAGTTTTTCAACTCCCTTCTATTAACCACTCATGAAAGTTCTCATCCACTTACCCTTTCCTCCTTAGGTTATAATGCCCAAATGTGATTCCATATGCCACACTTGTAAAGATAAGGAGCAAGCCTAGAAGAAGTGAGATGTAGTCTCTTCATTAGATTTACATAAAGTACACCAGTTAGGGCCTATTTTACTCCTTTTTTTCTAGCATCTCCTAGATTGGTACCTTGTCCTTTAGTAACAACTACATAAACAAAGTACACTTGGAGGGTAATTTAACCTTCCACAGTTTTGACCACCACCAACTTTCCTTAACTACTATAGATACTTGTAGTGTCATATAACCTAGATTTGTAGAGTAAAAGCACCATGTTTTGTTTATATACCATATAGTTTCATTTGGCTTCGTTGCAAATCTTATATGACCCTTTCTTAACTCAATTAGAAAGGACTCCAATATTTAACTCATAACACCCTCCATCCCTAGAGGTTATGATGTGAACCAACCTTGGCTCCAAAGTGTGGTGTCCATGATATTGTTGGTCTTGTTCAATGTGGACCTCCTCAACACCTATAAGAGTAATACCATATTCTCTAAAACAACTATCTTCTAACCGCAACCCATGATAGCATCAATACATATTCTTAATTGAGACCAATTCCCTACCCTCTATGCCAAGAATTTCCCAATCATGGGAAAAACTAGAGTCATAGCTTTGCATTGATTTGATACACTATGGTTAATTTTGGTTGGTTGCAATTTGTTAAACTCGAGGTTCAACATAAACATCCAACAAAAATCCCATAAGCATTGGAATTGTTTATACCATGCAAGCAGAGTAAAGTCTCACCTGAGATGCACATAGGAAATTACATGAGTCTGAATCGGGATTGTACAGGAGGTAAAGAATGCATTACATAGTCTTATGAAAAGGTACCACAAAATATGGGTTATAGACGGTGTAGTAGAGATTTATTTCCAGCTACGTCCAAAAGAACCTACCTTGGATCAACCTTGAATATTACAATAAGCCACAAATAATTATTTTATTTTTTATTTTATGACCTAACTAGTAAAACATAAATACAACATACCTTACAATAAGATGGGCCACTACAGCAGTTTGAGGACGTGATCTGACAACTCCCATGATAATGGTCTCTATTTATCTCCAATAAGGGTTGTCACCGGGAAAGGGATCATGGGATGCATGGATTGAAATCAACGTGCAACGTGGGATGGTGTGGTGAAAGGTGTGGGAAGTGAGAAAGTTGAGGAATCAAAAGTTCAAAAGTGTAAGAATGCAAAGTTGATATCGAGGACCTTCACAATGTATTTATAGGATGATCCAGTATTTTCTTACCCATGGTATTGACCCATGGTTTTTCATAGTGTATGGTATTTATCCATGGTTTTTTACCCATTCTCATTTTAGGGTTTTTTTGTCCTCTTTGGGAGAATGGGGGTTATGTTGCAATAAATTCCCAACTTCCATGTATTTATGGGGGAAGGAATAATGATGCTTTGGACCAAGTTTGGTGGAATTTAATTGTGAAGGTCAAAATGAAGGAAAAAATGGTGGGATTATGATGTATAATTATGGTTTGGACCATAGAGAGCTATGTGGACAATTTTTAGTGTTAACATGTTTCCCCTGATGTGTGAGGATAGGAGCTCATCGTATGTCCTACATGCATCATAGGAACAAGGGATAAATGGTTACAATGATGGAAAAACTAGAGAGAACCATGGAGGATTCAGATGCTCCTCATTCGAATGGAAATGGATTTTGATTTGTATTACTTCTCAAAAATAGATGAGGTATGTATAATCTCAGACATATATATGGATGAGGTGGGCATACCATGCTCGTATCAATGTCTCAATATACAAATGGGGATCAAGGCTCAAACAATGGGAGTCAGTCTGTTAAAGAAATGTAACTATGGAAGATATTCTATTTTGTATAATTATTGCTATTACCACTTTCAGAGATGTTGTTCCTCCAATTAGGGATGTCATTGATGTAATTGGTCATGTAAATTATTGAGGTAAAGCCTCTGTTGTAATTTAGATCAGTAGTACCCACTAAAGTATTATTAAAATGGATTTTTGAGTCTTCCAAGGAAAGATGACCCTAGAAGCAAGGAGAAGTCAACCCAATGGGGTTATTAGGACTCTTAGCTAATCTATAAAAATAGGAGAGGTGCCTTCCTCATTTGGAAAAGAAATATATCTCAGCAGTTGCACAAGAGAGAGAAAGAGCATCTCATGTGGGAGAGAGGAAGCAGTCCATGATTATTCTTGGGGTCTTATAAGTATTATTCTTTGGTTCTTACACTGTACTTGGTTGAAGTCTATATTGAGTAAGTGTTGCTAGGTTTTCTTCCCCATGAGGGTTTCCGAGGATAAATATTTTTGTTCTTTTGTGTGGTTGTGCTTTTATTTCTTTCAGTGATCCTCTTGTATATGGTTATGATGTTATGATGCTAAATGTTATTATATCTTTTATAACCATTGAAAAATTAACATGGTATTAGAGCCACCCTGAAAGAAGTCTTTGTACAGCCGAAATATTGCTACAATAGGAGCTACTAAAGATTAGGGTTTCTATGTCAAACCCTAGGTCCACTAGAAGCAGTCTTCCTGAAAAGATTTCAAGAAAGCATCATGTTGGGCCTATGGACAGTAGGGCAGAATTCATGTAGAATTATTCCTACGTATGGAAAAGAAAATAAAGAAGAAGAGGAAGGAGATACGACAGTGGAAGAAATATCAAGGAAAAGGGAAAGGATGATGTGACATAAGAAGTGAAGGAGGAGAAGAAGAAAAAGAGAAGGCATGGGAATAGGAAGTGGCGCCAGATGAGTAATCCATGATAGAAGGACAAAACAAGATACAATATGACATGGTAGAATATCAGCCAAAGTAGGAGTGCAAGTACTGTAATGGCCAAAAAACAACAATAAGGCATAACGCTGAGAAAGAGATAGTCCTAAACGATCGTGGGTACGAGCTCGACTGGAGCCAGTGGAAACCACACATGTGAAGGAATCTTTGTAATTCAGGCCAATAGTGCCTCTTGTTATGTGTTACTAGAATACGAAAGACAACCTGTTGGATGGATATAGTAAGTCGGCTAAGATAGGGACAGGAGAGGTGTCTGTAATGAGTTCATTAGAATTTGTATTGAGTCGGTATTGAGTATGTAACAAGCTTGTATGGGAGTTGTATCAAGTCTGTAATAAGGCTATAAAATAAGGAACCAAGCTGTAGAAGGTTCAGCCGATATAGCATCTAAGTAATCTCCATAAACTTGGTAGACACTTGAGCTAGACTTAAGGTATGAATTCTGGTTAATGACTTTGTATCATTGAGTGCATCGGAGTATAGGTTCTGGAGCTGAGTGTGTAGACAAGTAGAGAAGGTTTAGTCGTTCCAAGTTGTGTGCGGATCACAAATAGGAGTAGAGTAGGAAGAGAAATAGAGAAGATCAGAGAGCATGGGAGGGAGGAAAAGTATGTAAAGATAGAAGAGAATATCTTGAATAGAGTCTACAGCTTTGTGTGCAGAGAAAAGGTGCATATATTTCCTCATGCTAGATGAAGAACACCTTGTGGTTTTTTCCCGAATGGGTTTCCATGTTATATGTTGTGTATATGTGTGAATGTTGAAGTATCTTAGGTATATGCATGAAAATTGTGTTGAACGACTAGTGTATTAATGTGTTTTCAAATGGATAAATATATGATGACTTCATTATGTTAATGAATATGATTATGCTGCATTTTCACTGTTTATTTACTTAAGTCACATAAAGAAGGGTTCAATCACAACTAAGTGTTAAATTATTGTGCATACAAGCAATCCAATTTCCCGTTATTCATTGGAATCCTTGGCACACAGCCAAGGTACTGAAACACCCTCCCACACAACTGCAGAAATGTGGTTCTGGAAGTTATGCATAGGAATAGAGATATCCCGGGTAAGATGACATTTGTGTCGCAGGTGCTGCTGGCTGAGCTCTGCTTCGTCAGGATGATATCTTGTGCTTTGTTGTGATGACTAGAAGAGAATGAACCTGGGTCCAAGGACAGAGAGAGGGGAAAATCCAATAAATAGTTTTGTTGCCGAGACCTTAAAGTGCTGTGGTGGGGGATATGTTGTGCCATCCCATGAAACCGGAGATCCAATATTGGGTGGACTTTAAAGAGTTAGATTTTGCACAAGAAGAAAGTAAAGGATCTCGATGCAACACAACAAAGTGGTTGGGTCGATACATTTATTCAGATCTTTATGGGATTTTCTTTTCTGAGTTTCGTATCATGTTGCATGAGTGGTTGTCTAAGTTGGCAACCCAACAAAGAAATGTCCAATGAGAAGAACTGAGAGAGTGGAATACGCAATTGATTGAGCGACTGAAAAGAGTAAGAAATCATATATCAAGGGCAGTGTATTTTTGGGTAGACATTATCCTAGAAGGATATATTACTGATTATTCTCTTAACACAATAACCTCATATAGTGAGGTAGAGCGAAAGTTTTTTCAAGGACCATCAGGAGATACCTAGCATCTTTAAAGACATGGATAAAAATGTTTTTATGTGAAAAAGGAATTTTGCAAATGCAATAAGACTGAATAGAAAAGAGTGTCTATGTTTCAGCAGAACCCTAGAGTGAGATGTTCTCAGGAGATAGAGGAATAGAACTAAAGCCAGGTTTTTTAAGAAGTGGAAGAAGATTCAAGTCCGACAAAAGAAGAAAAGATTTGTTAGAATGAGGGAGTTGCAACATAGATCAAGAAGAAGAAGGCTACGTGTTTGCGTCATAATTAGACAAAGGATCTAATGACAAATAAGAAGAATATTAGTCGATCTCAGAAGGAGACGAAGAGTCAGAAGAGTCTATTGAAGCTTCGGTACAAGAACATGCTTACAACTCACACACCTACAGTACCAAAGGTAATATCGTGAGACCTGTCCCTAAGTAATATTGTAAATACGAGTACTACTAACACTGTAAATAGAGGACAAGGAATTTTGACTAGTCCAAATTTTGTTTCAATTGCACCAACAGAAAATACAATGGCTAGAGCTTACATTAAGCTCCCAATATTCAATGGAAATGAGTTGGAAGACCTAGAAAAACATTGGATTCTTTGTGAAGCTGTCTGGACTGTACGATAGATCCAGGATGAGAATATCAAGGAAGCACAGATGACCACGACTCTGCGATGTTGTGCGCAGGAATGGTATATGAAATTTTCCATAGTACCAGCAGGAGTTGTCCTGAAAACACTCAATGAGATTCGACTAGGTTTGATAGATGAATTCAAAAAGATGAAGTCTAAATCATAATGCATAACTAAAATCAAGGAGATTAAGAAACTACCAATAGATTATGTTTGAGACTTTGACCAAAGATTTAAGACATTAATGGCCAAAGTGAGTTTCCAAATGTCAGATGTACAACATAAGGAATGGTTTATTGCCACCTTGTTACCACATATACCAACATTGTTGGTGCAATAGAAACTCGTGTCATAGATAGAGGCTATTGAAATAGCAATGAAATTAGAATCCTCACCGGTTGGACACACTGGATCGAGAATGATGCAAATTCAATCGTAGCTGGCCAATATTATGGTGCATCTCTACGACATTAAAATAGGAAAGGAAATTCAAGAAGAAATATGGTGTACAAGATGCAGAATAGATGGACACCACAAAGACAACTTCCCTATGCTCATGAATTATGTCCCAGTAGGTGCATTGAAACCATTAAACACCCATGGAATTCCTTGGTGTAGAATATACTAGACAAGGGGACACAACTCTGAGGAATGTCTGTACTCACAGAATATTGTAAGGGCATCCAGTAGTTTGTATTGTAAATTTTGCAAATCAGTAGGTCATGATGAAAAGTACTGCAGAGAACTTCATCTATTGCAAGAAAATACAATGGATACCTAACTAATGAAAACTAATGAGAAAATGCAAGATGAACAAGCGCAACATCAATGTCAGCATGCACAATATCAACAACAATAATATACTCAACCGTAATACCAGCAAAATCAGTATCCTCAACAACAACAATACCCTTCGCAAAGGGGGGGTGGGAATTTTAGAGGTCAAGGACAACAACCAGGAGGAGGATTTGGTTAAGGATGAGGCCAAGTTGTATATTATAATTGTGGGAATCCAGGACATTTTTCCCAAGATTGTCAAAGTCATGCGAAAAATTGTACATATTGTAAAGCATTTGATCACACTATCAAACAATTTCCGCAACTTATTGTGAAATGGAAGGATAGAATTGTTGTTAACCCCAACCCAGTGTAGAATCAAAATCAGAATCCCAACATAATATTCAGATGATTTATGTCGAACCAATACAACCACACATTGTTATAGTTACAAGAGGAGGTGCTGCAATGGGAGAAAACCAAAATACACAGCAAGGACAACCATAGGTGAGACCTGTGCACAAAAGGAAGCTCCGCCAGATGCCCAAAATGAGAAATAAATATTATTGAAGGTGCGACTATACTTTTTTGATACTAATCATTTGTCAAGATCTGGACAAGTTAGAGCTATGCCCGAATTATTTTAACAACTAATCAGGAAACCGCCAATTAAAAAGGTTAGTAATATTAAATAATGTTTCAAAAGTTGTTTAACACTAATCAATGATAAAGATGATATCGCAGAACTTACAACACTTATAGAAGAAACCAAAGATGACCTGCGACCTAAAAAAAGAGTTAATCATATCAGGATAAAACTGAAGATAGGCTAAGAACTGGGAATGACTACACAATTAGGATATTATGATATGGATTATAACATATTATATTTGGGCTCAAATGTCAATATATTGACAAGAAAAACATGGGAGAGCATGAATAAGCCCTGACTGGACTGGTCTCCCCTTCAACTAAGGCTTGTGAACCAGTTGAAGGTTCTACCAATCGGTAGACTAACTCAAGTACCTGTGGAAGTTGAAGGCTTAAAAACATATGCCAACTTCAAAGTTATCGACATTGTTGATGGCGTAAACCAATATCCTATACTTTTAGGAATTGATTGGGAAATAGACAACCAAACTATTATAAAATTCAAGAAAATGATCTTGTCTTTTGAATATTCGTAAATAAGAGTGGTTGCGCCAATTGATCCACTTGAAGGACAGATATATGTCAATCCTGTACATAGTGAAGGGCCAGACAATTATTTATATCAGTTGTACAACACCGTGTCTTCCAAGGAAGAGTATATTAACCCAAGAATTGATGGAAACCTGAGTTTGCAGAGTGTAAGCTTGTGCACGTCCGACTCGGGTGATGCTCTATAAAATTGGCAAAACAAGATATATGAAGTCTCCATGCGAAGATGTGCAAGAATCACAAGATTTTTCCGAAGGGTAGGAGCTGAAGCAAGCGCAATTCCTATGTATGAAGGATTACCTAACCTTGCATCTTTTTTGGTAGAATTTGAAGAAAAATTCATAGAATAATAGTGATTGTACTCTTTGGACTATGTGCTGAAAGGTACACCTACTAGATAGTGGACCACACAAACAGTCTATCTCTGACCACAATGTAGGAGATTAATGGAGATTATATTTTGGGAAGAGATCAGTTGCGCTGATCAGAAATATACAAGACTGACAGATCCTCGGGAACATGTTGAGCACTGTTGAAGGATTTGGATAAAATAAAATCTATGATAATAATGTGTTCATCGATTCATCCACACTTTGGAAATGGTACCAAGAAATTGGTACACATCAGAAGGGATGCGACGCGGAACTATTGAATGGGAAAGATTGGTTTTAAGATTCACCCAGATATTTAAGTTTGTAAGTGAACACCCAATAGTAGATGCTGCGTTATAGGTAATAAAGGAGAATATTTAAAGAAATATTGGTCACAGACAAAAATTTCCATCAATAAAACATGACTAGACATAACTCGATGCAGTGCTATAATATCACAGGAGAACCGTATGACGATGACCCACTTGAGATAAATATACCTGATTCAGAAGGTATATGTAGAGTGTTATATTTTTATCATTCAATCTAGCATTATGATCTTAGGATATTTAACTGAGAGAATAATATGCACAACAATAAACACAAGAGACAAGAGACACAAAGAATTTTCCTATGGGAAACCATAAAGGAGAAAACCCCACAACTTCCTCAGAGATAGAATCAGCACCAAAAGTAAAACCTGAAAACATAAAGATGATCTCCCAACAATAGTAGTCTCTCTCTTGTCCCAACAACTTCTCTCTCACTCATGCGCCCCAATGAGTGAGTGTGTGTGTTATAAATAGAGAGGCTCACTCTCTATTTATAATCTTTTGTTCACTTAATTTCCACTCCAACATGTCGGCCTCACTTATCAATTAATTACTAGAGCTAACATCTCTAGGAGAGTCTAATAACCCTAGTGCCCCACAACATGTGGGGACTTTTCCCCTCCGACCAACAAGGAGGGTTATCCTTAACAGAATGGTGGTGACTATTGCCCCGACTTACAATAACTCACCTAGGGCCAACTTATCTAGGATAGTCTAATAACCCTAGGGCCCCACAACTGTGGGGACTTTAACCCTTGAACAATAGGAGGGTTACCCACAATGACTTGACATGACTTGTTTACATTATTGAATCTCCCAATAGGAACATCAGGGCATGACATGACTCAAATACATTACAGACACTTCCTGGAATAAACATCAGGGTACAATATATAAAATATACAAGTGAATACATTCCGAAGTTAGAAATACATCAACACTCCCTCTTAACTAGGAAAGTATTTTCTCTTGACACAATTTTTCAGTACTGGTCTTCTTCACTGTATCAAATGGATCATCTCATCACCTTCATCTTCAAGTCATATTCATCTTCAGGTCACCTTCATATTCAAGTTTTATTCATCTTGATCTGGATCATCATCACTGGATCTAGATCATCACTTGATCTGGGTCATCATAATTGGATCTGGATCATCACTCAATCTGGATCATCACTATTGGATCATCATCACAGGTTCTATCTCATGGTTCTTCTCATCACAGGAAGTTCTACATACCCAGACCTTTTTCATGCTGGTTGTAGGCCTAGCCTCCATGTAGGTATTCTTCAGTGCTTATATCTAACCCTAAGTCAGAATGGCCCGCCCATCACTTACATCTGACCATGAGAGGAACACATCCAACACCATGTCAGAAAGGCATGCCTAGCACTCACATCTGACTATTAGAGGAAATAATCCAGTAATCTATGTCATAAAGGCATGGTACTCACATCTGACCATGAGAGGAACCAATCCAGTCATCTATGTTAGAAAGTCCGGCACTTATATTCGACCATGTGAGGAACCAATCCTACCTACATGTCAAAACGGATCTACACTTACATGTGACCATGCGAGGAACCAATCTAGCATGTCAGAAGGGCTTTGGACTTATATCTGATCATGTAGGAACCAATCCTTTATTCACATCAGAATTCCCCTCAGTCCTAGACTAAGTATTCCTGGTAACTGACCAAGTGCCTCCATTCCAAGAATGGAATTCAACACTTATATCTGATCATGTAGGAACCAA
This sequence comes from Pseudotsuga menziesii, assembly GCA_001517045.1. Classification (NCBI taxonomy): domain Eukaryota; kingdom Viridiplantae; phylum Streptophyta; class Pinopsida; order Pinales; family Pinaceae; genus Pseudotsuga; species Pseudotsuga menziesii. The sequence goes on along the minus strand of LPNX010212261.1, from coordinate 577,849 downwards.
TCCTATAGTCACATCAGAATGGCTTAGCACTCATATCTAACATGCGAGGAACCAATCCTCTCATCATGATAGAATGGATCAGCCCTTACATCTGACCATGGAAGGAACCAATCCTCTCACCATGTCAGAATGGCTCACGGACTCATCACTTTCTTTTGGAGGGAACCTCAATCTGGAGAACACCAAGCTTCTCCTTGAAGTACTCAAACTTCACTCTAGCTAATGGCTTAGTCAACACATCAGCTATCTGTTCATCCATTGCAACATATTGGAGCTTCACTGCTCCTTTCTGTGCCATATCCCTAATATAGTGATACTTGATCTCGATGTGATTTGACTTGTCATGGAACACCGGGTTCTCCGACAACTTCACACAACTCTATTTGTCGCAATATATACAAGTAGCATCCAACTGGAGATCAAATACATCAGACAGTAGCTTCCTTAGCCATACTACCTCAACACTAGCTGAACAAGCTGCAACATACTCTGCTTCATCAGTACTCAGTACCACACAGGACTACTTCCTGCTAAACCAAGAGATCACACCTAATCACACACTGAAGAAACACTTTAAAGTGCTCTTCCTATCAATGGCACCTCCTGCCCATTCTGAATCAACATAACCTTCCAGGTTAATCTTTTGATTCACCTCATACTTGAGCCCATAATTAACTGTACCCCTCAGATACCTCAGAATATGATTTGTAGTAATCAAGTGAACATGTCTCGGACTGTCAGGAACTGGCTCAAGGTGTTCAAAGCAAAGCAAATATCTGGTCTCATATTCGTCAGGTACATCAAGGACCCAATCATCTGATGATACATCATGGCATCAACCGAATCTCATGAAGCATCACTGAATAGCTTCAGGTTCATTTCCATAGGTGTGGTCATGGCCTTACATTCCATCATCCTGAACATCTTCAGGATCTCTATTGCATACTTCCCTTGTCCCAGGGATATTCTGTCACACCTCCATGCCATCATATCCAAGTCCTTCATCTCGAACTCGGTAGCAAGTCTCCTTCTTGCAACTTTAATGAGTTCATCTTTTCTGTCAGGAACAAGTCATCGACATATAACAGGAGCATCACTGATATTTCGTCTTCAACCTTGAAGCAAAGGTTGGAATCGCCTTTACTCTCAGTAAATTATAGAGTCATCAGTAATCTATCCATCATGTCATACCATGTTGAACCTCAGGATGTTCTGCAATCACTCCCTCTGAAGTGAAGCATCATTCTCCCTCTATTTTTCATACTCTATGCACTGAAACATTCTGTACCGGAGTGACAAGTAGCTTCCTCTGGTACTAATATTCTATGTATCCATCTAGAATCACTGGATACCAAGATACTCTATCTCAAACTTTTTCAAAATTTCTTCTCGCACCCATTTGTGAGCTTGTCATCCTCTATAGGCTTTCATCTTCAACCTTGTAGCAAAGGTTAAGATCTTCATCAAGCTCATCATGTATGTTTTATCCCATGGGTGTCTTCTGAACTTGTACAAGGCATTCTTTCATTTGCACACATGATTATTCCTGTCATGTTTCTAAACTCCCACTGGCTGCAAATGTCTCTTTGTAGTCTATGTCTTCTTTTTGTGAGAAGCCTCATGCTAAGATTCTTGCCTTGTATCCCACGATGTTTCCATCTACGGCATGATGGAACTATGAACTTCCCTTCATGTATCGATACAACATCCTAGACATCATTCTTCTTGAACTGGTCTTCCCTTTCTTCTTGGTTACTTCTTTATAGCTAGAAGGTTCTACATCAATGATTTCGTTGCATTCATCATATTATTCTTCATCGTGAACTGTCGTCACTTGTTCTTCAGAACAAGTCTCATCCTTCTTTGCTTGTAGGCGATTGTGTATGCGATCTTTCCTACAAGTCAAATGCATTATTTGTATGGTTAGAAACATTTCATAAGGAATATTCATAATGGAAAATTCTTATGCATAAATATATGATCATGCAACTATTTTAGCCAATACAAAATTCATCCATATCTCATGGAAACTTTTCTAGATGCCTTTCATCTCTACCAAGACAACATTGATATTGTGCACTAATCCAATATGTCAGTAAAGAGGTTTCATTCTAGATAAGTAGCAATGGAGAGTTGTGTAGCACCATGAGCTACTTACCCATCACATGCATATTAGTAGTATACTATCATTAATGCAAACATTCTATCATGCATAATACATCAACTAAATATAAACAAATGCATAACAAAACAATATCATGAAATGACAATTGAATACTTATCTTTATTTGTTTTGTGGGTATACTCCTTCTTGAGCCTTCAGCTTCATCATCTTCTTCATTCATAATAGCATCGTTTCTTATCCAAATGCTAAGGTGGATAAGAGGTTGAGTTCTTCATTTTCTTCATCGATTGAGGGATCTTCTTTGAATCATGAAATCTTTATCTTCAGTTGCTCCCATCTTCTTTTCTCTTATTATGAGTTGAGCTTCTTCTTCTTCCCAGAGTCTGCTGAAAGTAATCACTTCCTTCTGGCACACATTCCTCGCATGATTGAATCCCATGATCCTAGGAGGCCATTCAAGGTTTCTATAACCACGTCTTCATTTTCCACTTCTTCTTCTACTACTACAAGTTGTTCTTTGATTTGATAGACCCTCATAAAGTATGAATGTATGGTCTCTACATTTTGGATCTTCACATTCTACAACTGTTTTCTCAAAGTCATCTTTTGATTTATGTTCTTCCCTTCAAATAGCTTTGTCAAGGAGTCAAACATCTCTTTTGATGTCTATAGGGAAGATACTTATGGTATAAGGTGATCCGTGATTTAATGAGCAACGATCTTCTTGACCTTGACCAAGTTCTTCTTGTGTAAGGCTTTTAGCCTCATCTCCCTCTCGAACTGGAACCTCTCTACTTATGTAGGTGTCCAATTCATTTTCTTCAGAGAGATCATATACTTCCATGCTTGGAAGTTGTCAAATTCACCAAGCTTATCATCAAGCTTATGTCATAAATCACTTTGAAATGAGAACCTCAAATGAAAAAGATTAGATCTTACCGATTTGAGGTGTCCGTCCTGGTTCCGGAGCTGGTTGATCTAGGGTTTGTCAGAGAAACCCTAATTTTCAAAACTTGGAATCCTTCAAATATGATTGGATAAAAGGATAGAACTCTTCAAGATGAGCTATCAAATGTACTCCTTTTCTAAAAATAGTGGAGGGAAGCTCCCAGAACAGGAAGCCCTAGTTTTCCAATTTCTTCTACAGAAATTCCTGATACTATTTCTGTGATATATACAAATTTAATCCTCTTCTATGTCCAAAAATTCTCATGGTGGTAGCGTCACCTTTCTTGTTTCCAACACCATATGTTTCATCAAAATTGGTTTTACCAATTGGGACTTATGATCGTTTTCCCAAGGTGACCTGTTTTAGGACTATTCATAATAGCGAAGTTGTACAGACTGCCACGTGTAACTGTTTCATCTTCTACGTTTGAAACTTGGAGCACATAAAGTATAGTCTATACCCTTTCTGGAACATCTTTATAAATTTAATTGGTACCTTTGTAGCCCGAGATATAGCAATTCGGCCTAGGTGCACTGTTCAGGGATAAATCTTGGAAGAGGCTGGAACCCTAACTTGGAGGGATCATATCTCCTATAATATAGCGAATATGAGGCTGAAATTTGGATACAGTGTAAATAAGGATTTTATCTTCATCCCATGAAAGTTTCATCTCTTGATCCTTCTCCAATCCTGATATATAGTGAATTTACCAAAACTTATCAGTTTTTGTATTTAGGGTTTTTCTAGCTCGGGGTCAAACTAGGGTTTGACTTTCCCAGAGTTATACCCAACCAAAAATCTCGACCCAAGTATCTAAAATTTTATTTTCATGAGGAGATAAATCCTATGCTAGGCTCACTAAAAAATTCCTCTTCTGTAAGAGGCCCTAATTTCCCACACCAAAAACTGAAAATGCTCGAAATCGAATTCCGCTTCGACAGAAAGATGCGCCCTTCAATGGAGAGTCAGCCTAGCATAATTTTGTTGATGGATTATGGAGAGAGACCCAAAAATTAAGAAGCCCTAGATTTTGCAGCTACACAATGTCTTCTTCTCAGGTTAGCTTTGATACCATGTTATATTTTTATCATTCAAGCTAGAATTATGATATTAGGATATTTAACTGAGAGAATAACATGCACATCAATAAACACAAGAGACAAGAGACATAAAGAATTTTCCTCGGGGAAACCATAAAGGAGAAAACCCCGCAACTTCCTCAAAGATAGAATCAGCACCAAAAGTAAAACCCAAAAAGATAAAGATGATCTCCTGACAGTAGTAGTCTCTCTCTTGTCCCAGCAACTTCTCTCTCACTAATGCGCCCCAATGAGTGAGTGTGTGTGTTATAATTAGAGAGGCTCACTCTCTATTTATATTCTTTCATTCACTTAATGTCTACTCCAACATGTCAGCCTCACTTATCAATTACTTAATAGATAGGACATCTCTAGGAGAGTCTAATAACCCTAGTGCCCCACAATTTGTGGGGACTTTTCCCCTCTGACCAACAAGGAGGGTTATCCTTAACACAACGGTGGGGACTATTGCCCTGACTTACAATAAATCATCTAGGGATGAATTCTATTGGATAGTCTAATAACCCTAGGGCCCCACAATTGTGGGGACTTCAACCCATGAACAATAGGAGGGTTACCCACAATGACTTGACATGACTTGTTTACATTATTGAATCTCTCGATAGGAACATCGAGGCATGACATGATTCAAATACATTACAGACACTTCCCGGAATAAACAATGGGGTACAATATATGAAATATACAAGTGAATACATTCTGAAGTTACAAATACATTAACAGTACAGTAGAGGGAGATGCTATAACCATTGACTAGTTTATAAAACCACTCAAATTTAAGAAAGTAAATATTGGGTCCGATGAAAACCCGAAGTTTGCTAATATTGGAGATTATTGGGATGAAGAGACTGTGGAAAAGATCATTGATTTATTACATGAATTTTGGGATCTATTCACTACAAAGTTTTCTAAAATGAAAGGCATAGTTGTAGAACTTGGTGAAATGAAGATATCGCTGAGGTCCGATGTAAAACCAACCAAACAAAGGCCATACAGATTAAACCCGCGCTACAAAGAGAAAGTTATAGTCGAACTTGATTGAATTCTAAAATTCGATGTAATAGAATCAATTGAAGAATCAGAATGGATTAGCCCAATTGTAGTACAAGACAATAAAATTTCAGGAGAAGTCAGGATTTGTGTTGATCTTAGGAAATTAAATGATGCTTGTTTGCATGATCCATTCTGACTCAATTTACAGATGAAGTCCTGGAGAATGTTGGAGGAAAAGAAATGTATTCATTTACATATGGATTCTCGGGCTACCATTAGGTCAGAATTGCAAAAGAAGATCGCTACAAGACTACCTTTGCAATAGAGTGGGGATGCTACCAGTACACGATAATTCCCTTTGGACTCAAGAATGCGCCTGCAATATTTTCTAGAAATGTAATTATTGCATTTAAAGAGTTTATACATAAATTTATTGAAGTATACTTTGATGACTGGAGAATATTTGGTCTTATAAAATATCATATAGAAAGTCTTAGAATGATGTTATAGCAATGTCATTAGTACCAAAATGCTCTCAATTTGAGAAAGTGTATTTTTTGTGCGCCTTTTGGGGCATTGTTAGGCCACTTGGTTTGTCATGATGCAATTTTGGTTGACCCAGCTAAAATCTCCATCATCTTGGACTTCATGTTATTGGCCAAAATGACACTTCTCCATCCGAGTACTAACATTCATAATGTTGGTACACAAAAGGACAATTTGTATTGAACTAACCAAAACACTATAGATGTGCATGACGTTTGATGCATTATCCTCAAACCAACCTTATATATTTTAATTCTGAGTTTTGAGTTGCATACGCGACTATGTGCATTGCAACTCACGTATTATACATGAGTATATGCATTGCAACCCTACTATACCTTGCGTACATGAGTTCCCTTTGAGAAACACACATATTATACATGATTTGCCTATATTAATACTTGTGTACACCTTAATTCAACCTTAAAAAATATAAATCATGATTAGATGAGATTAGTTGGGCCCTAATCCATAACTATCCCAACCATCTCAACCATCCTAACCTTTGAAACCTCTCTATTTCCAAAGTATAAATAGAGTCCTTGGGATGGGGCTAATCAAGGAATTTTTGGAGAGCAAAGTTATGGTAGTGGTATATCTTCAGAATCTTGGAGCAGCAAAACTTAGAGTCCTTTAGTTGCAGAGGAGTCCTTGCATCAAAATCTGGGTTTGTGACGGAGAGAAATTCCTATGGCTTGGGGTACCACAACAGACAGCTAGACTCCAGAACACCATCTTTCCCAATATGCAATAGAAATAATCCATTGAGCTTGAATTGATATAATCCTACTTCAACAACAAGTGAACAATGCAAGCATACTATAACATGGTGTTAGCACTATTCTAGCATATATAACATCAATAATGTAAAAGCATTTGATACATTCCAATGGATACAATATTCAATCAAATGCACATCATTGGACAGGAAAAGATGTTTCTATTAATAAGAATCAGAGATTACAAGTGACAACCTCTGACGGCACGTCTGCGAATCGGAGAAACTGAATCCCCCACTTGGGCCTCCACCACCTCAATCCTCCATCACTTCGATATCAAGCTTACTAGCAAAGGGCAATCTTGGGAAGAACACAACAGTGCTCCAAAGGGACAAAGGGATGCAGACTCAAGCATAAAGTTCTGGCAACAATGGACTATAGTTCCTTTGCTTCAATCTCTCTATATGTTTCTCCTCCTCTTTCAATGTACCAAGGGGTTCCTTATATAGCTTTCCAAAGGGGTAATGAAGGGTCGAATCTGAGCGA